>JAVJIF010008936.1:0-206675 GCA_038442645.1 Agave tequilana | reverse complement strand
AGCTCGAGTCCCTGATGAGAACCAAGTGGAAGTGGCCATGATACAATTGAAAGATGTGGCCCAAACATGGTGGTTGGCGGAAGAAGCGACACTGAAAAAACCCATCACATGGGACCAGTTCTCAAAGGGTTTCTACGAGAGATTCTTCCCTGTAACAGCTCAAAGGGACATGGAAGAACAATTTATCCGGTTACAACAGCAAAACCGGTCAGTTGATGAATATGCTGCTGAATTCTTGAGGGTCAGCAGATTTGCTCCCTACATAGTGGCAGACGAAGAAAAACGGGCGAGCAGATTTCAGCAAGGGCTGAAGATGGATGTCCAAATGTATCTTATTCCTCAACAGCTGAAGACATACTCCCAGGTTCTCTCCATTGCCTGTGAAGTAGAACGAGGATTGGAGAAGAAGAATGAGAACCAGGTCAGAACAAGTCAGTGAAAAGACCCTTTCAGTTGATGAACGAAGAAGACGCAGCCAGGACCACCAACGGGTCGATAGTCAAGCGACCATTCCGACCTCCCCCTCAGCAGATGATATGCGGGTACTACCAAAAGGCCGGACACATCCAACGCAACTGCCGAAAGGCTAATGGACTATGTTTGGTATGTGGATCCGGTAATCACTCGACAGGTGGTTGCCCATTCAAGAGGACCTATCCAACACCATCAAAATTTCCAGCACTAGCAACACCGCCGGCACTTCCGGCTCCACCACTGAGGAGGAACCCAGAACCCGTTGACCGAAGAGCTCTTTCCCGCCCCAGCAGTATGATCAGCCACAGAGAGGACCTAGAACTAGAGTAAATCATGGTAAAGGCTAAGTCTACAACATGTTAGCAGAGGCATCAGGCCAAGCAACAGCAGAATATGAAGCTCAGTATCCAGAATAGGAATCTTGAGGATGTCACTGTAACCGCTACCCGGATCTTTGTATTTTGAGTTGGCAATCTTTCATAAATATTTCACTTTATCATTCTCTCATTGTCGATCCTGGTCTCTCCTGTATTCATCTTCCCCTTATCGAAATTGCGAGGACGCAATTTTTGTAAGGTGGGTGGAATGTAACACCCCGCTCCCGGAATACGTACTTAGTTGCGTATTCAGATTTCTTGAACGTATTTTTTTTGATTTACTTTTTGTATTTGTTTTGTATTATGAATTAATTATATGATCGTTTTACCTTGGATCCGGATTCGTGGACTCGGATTCAGCTCTAGTCTGAACCGGGGACCCGATCTCAGGTTATTACTCGATTTAGTCTTTTGGTAATCAGATTTGACCGATTTTAGTTTCAAACATCATCTTTCAATATTTTAGATTTTTTATGATTTTTTTGGAATTTTTCAGAATTAAATTGAAAATCTTCAAAACCGGTGTCGACCGACACCGCTGACCGATTCTCAGATTTTTAATTTACAAATGGAGTTGAATTTTAAGAAATGACTTTCCCATAACTTCTTAAAATTTCATTTTCTATCTAAATACTTTTTCTGAGATTTTTCTAAATTTATCGAAATTCCACTGGATTTGGTGTCGGCCAGTATCATTGGTTGATTCCAGGAATTTTAATTTACAATTGGAATCAAATTTCTAAATTCTGCTTTCATATTTCTTCTTAAAATTATATTTCTCCTTTCTGGCATTTTCTGAGATTTTTCAGAGTTTATCAAAATTCCGGCCAACCCGGTATAGACCAGTGTCAACGGTTGACTTCAAGATTTTATTTTGAAAATGAGATTGAATTTCTGAAAACCAATTTCATAAAAAAATATTTAAATAATATTTATTATTTTTGAGAATTTTTTAGAAGCTTTCCAAACTGCTTCATTTTTCGGGCATTTCTGGAGTTTTTGGTGTTTTCCCAGATACCGGAATTTATCCAGATATTATATTTATATATTCTTCTCATTTTCTCTCTCTCCTCAGACGCGAGTCTCACCAGACTCAGATCTGGTCATTATATGCAAAGATTTACATTCTTTCTGCATTTAATGCACTGCTAATCAACTCCAATCAAGTCTTATGACTTTGTCCTTTTTGTTAAACGCAACTTTCGCATTTTTCCCTGGACACGAGTTCTCTCATTGCGTCTGGACAACTGCTAGACGCAGTTTCATATGTGAGACGCAGCCTTTGGTTTAAAAGAGAAGCAACTCTCTTTATTGTATGGCACACTTGTAATTATCTAAACAATCCCTTATATATACACCCCTTTTCTTTCCTTCTCTTTCATTTTTCTCTTCTTTCTTCTCCAACAGCAGCCAACGAAGAAGGGCAGCCCAAAAAACAGCCTTGCCCTCCATTTGGCTGGCCATCCTTTCCACCTCCTCCATCTTTTGCACCACCTATTCCACCACCTTTATTTCCTCCATCATTTCCACCATTCCAACAACCACAACACCACCTCCACACCACCTTCTTCTTCCTCTTTTCCACCAAGAGACACCAAGAAACCACTTTCACCACCAACTTCACCACCTTTTCCACCACTACCTACACCACCTTGACCACCACGAATCACGCCATCTTCTCTCCACGGAATACTCTTTCCAACGAACCTACTCGTCGCTCTCCGATCCACCATTTTCAAAACTCCAAAATCTCAAATTTCACTAGAGTTGCACCACCATTGATTGGGCTTGGGGCTTTGGCCACCCACCTCCGGCCGCCTTCGGCCGCCTCCGGCCACCTCTGGCCACCTCTGGCCGCCGCCGGCAACATAACCGACCATCCCCCTTCCATTCTTCTTTCTTTTCTTCCCTTCTTTCTTTCTTTCCTTCTCTTTTCTTTCCTTCTTTTTCCTTTCCTTAAATTCCAAACCTGCGTCCCTCTCTCCTCTTCTCCCTGCGTCTCCCCTTTTTTCTGTCTCCCCCTTTCTCTTGTTGTGTGATTACTAGACGCGGATTTTACCCCCTGCGTCCAAGTAATTATTTAACGCGACATTCGCGTTCTTATATTAACACGACGTGGAACTCACGTTCGCGGTGTTCTTCTCGTGTCCTAGGTTTAACGCGGATCTCGAACCCCGCGTTTGTGACATCTACGCAACGCGACTCCCGCGTCTGCGATTCCCGCGTCTCCATTCTCCCTCCTCCTTTATATTGAACGCGTTTACGCGTTGATTTCTTGGATTCCGGACATCAGGCATTTCACAGTTTTCTGAAGTTCTAGGCGAGTGTTCTCGCTTTCCCATTGGACTTTCCCGCATCTTCGGGTTGACTGGCATAACATTATGTATTTAAATCGGTATTCTCGTTTGGTATTGTGATGTACACACTTGTCATGTTAACACTTGACATACACCTGTCTGTATCATTTAGCAACTGACGTGTTACCACCTGACACGACTGACTACTCAGCGCTTGTTCCTCATTATAATGTGATTTACCACCTGTTTCTTGACACGTTGATACTTGACCTATGGCTATCACATTCACGGGAATCCTACCATGCTATCCTGTGTTACATACAGTGACTTGAATTATGTACTTGTTATTCTGTATTCTATAGGCAGTGACCTGAATCTACAATACTTATGCACTCCTAAATTCCTAATCATGTCCTGCTCCTGCTATTCCTGTAAATTGATAATCACATATTAATTATAATAAGACAACTTACACCCGGTTTGGGGAAAACTGATGGGCCATGAATAATCATGTTTATGGTGGTCTTATCGAGTCACGCGTGACCACATACTTGAGGGATCACCTAGCGGCCACCAGGGATTCCATGGGGTGTGCTGGCACCCCTACTCATGTTTATTCCTGCCGGGTATGCACACGCCCTAGGCTTATTTTTATGGGATCTGCGATACTCCATTCCTGTTCGGGCGTAAATAAGTCCCGGTACCTAGCGGTACGTTCCGGCTCAGCACCGGATACTCCTGGACCGTTGTCCTGGGCATGTACGGGGCCCATCCGCATCCGAAACATGATCATCGAACTTTATTAGTTTTCAAATAACTTGCTCTATAAGTTGTAAGTGAAAGTATGTGGAATGGGACGCATACTGAAGCCTACAACTTAGACGGCCCCAATTATAATAAGATGTTAATATGCAATTTGTTGTGCTCTTTTGTAACTCGGGTTGTATGCGCTTGGATTACGGTAACATGGGATAAAGGTATATAGATGAGGGTTTCCTTGTTTAGATTATTCCTTTGAGGTACTAATCTCATGGAGCCGTGACCTAAACCTGTACAATCGGATTTGCTCGTAATCGGTTTTATTCGGTTTTATCGGTTTTATGTTAGCTTAGGAGATATCTGGTGTTGCCCTATCTACTTTACTTCTCGTCTTGTTACTTTCCCTTATCTTATCATACTATGAGTATTCCCTGCTTGATATCACTGGTTATGTATCTACTTGCTTTTGCATGCTTATGCTCACAACACGATTTTTAATACATGATTATGATTCGGTTTTATCGATACACTTGTGCTTATCTCATTACGCCATCTGGCTTTCGTATCACACTCGCCGGGGAGTTCTGACTCCTCTGGATTCTCATGTCCAGGTCTCGAAGCTTGGACTGAAAAGGGATCTTCTTGCTGAGGACTAAGCTCACTTCTGCGGAGTGGACAGACCAGTTGTAGCTTTAATCTCATCCTTGCTCCTCCTGGTGGCTCGCGGCATCTCCTGCTATTTCGTGAGAACCCTTTTGTACTGTTCATACTTGTACATCTCTTTGAATTCTCGCACTTGCGCCTATCGATGATGTAATATTCTTATAATATTGTGTCACATCTGGTGATAACTTTGTAATTGTACTCATATGTTGGAATGTATAATGCACCACATGCTTCCGTACTCTGATTCTTGCCTGTACTGATGCTTAGCGTATATACGTGAGGGTATTTCTGACCTGCGTATATATACGTCGTAGTAACGTCTCCGTATCCGCGGGATCGGGGCGTTACAGATATGCTCAAGTTCACACAACAAGTTTAAAGTTTATTGGTTTTGGTTTTCGGTTTAATCAGATTTTGGATTTCATGTCAAAAACATAGATATATATCTTATATATTTATTGGATTCTATCTATATACAATATGCTTCAAATTTGTTTCAATATCATGTTTTTATATTTACATGAGTTTTGGAGAAAACGATTTTCTATTTCAAAAATCCAAGTTTAGAAAATACCAAATTTGGTTTAAAGGCAAATTTCTATATCACAAAAATAGTTCAAATTGTTTATAATATGTGTTGAATTTTGATCACACATATTTGTTATACAAAGATCTTAAAAGAACTTATTTTTGTGAAATTTTTGTGATTTTATGGGATTTAATTGGAATCAAAATACCTAAGTTTTAAATCCTAAACATCCCAACCAGACTGATCTGGCGGTCGACCGGACGGTCGACCGGACCAAGAGTCGGTGGACCATCATAGTCGACCGATGTGCACGGGACGTACACAAAGGCCAGTCTATTCGGCCAGTCGACCGCGCGGTCGACCGGTTGAAAGCACCCTACTCTCGGGTGGGGGCGGCGGTCGACCGATGGCTTTGGCCCGGTCGACCGAGCGGTCGACCGGAAGGGCAGTTTTGCCCTTCCCTGGCTGCCAACGGGCAGATTTTGGAGAGGCTATAATATACCTTCTCTTGAGTTGTTTTCAATAAGATTTGATAAGAGAAAAATTTCTATCTTTCAAGTGTTTTTCAGCAAGTGTTTTTGGGTTAAAAATATTTATTTTTATTTGTTTTAAAGTGTTGGAAAATTCAAGGAAAAGAGAGTCTTTTGAGAATTGTTTTTGGTCTTGATTTCAATATCTATTTGAAAATTTTCCCAAATGTTTTTCTTTATTCCTAACACTTTATTTTCTCACACTTGAGCTATTTATCTATCCTATCTATAGGATCTTGTTTTGTGAGGAAAATTAGTTTGTGGTCTTTGAGATTACTAAGAGTTGTAACCTTCCTTGTATTTGTTGGTATCCCTCTTGTGTAGAGATGATTGTGGAGGTTGTATTGGTATCCCTCTAAGTGTAGAGGTGATTGAGGTTGTTGTTTGGTTTTGAGCCTTATCTCTCTCGTGTTAGGTGATTGTTGTTTGGCTAAGTGCCCATCCCTCTAAGTGTAGAGGTGATTGTTGTTGTACTTTGCCTCTTGTGTAGAGGTTGTTATGTTTGAGAGAGGAGTTGTGTACTCCAAAGTTGTATTACACCAATTCTCAGTGGAGATTCCCCGTGTGGGAAGTCCTGTGTGGACGAGGGCTGTTTGGTTGCAAGGAAGTGGGCGGAAGTAAGGAAATAGGGAAGTATAATTGCTCACTTCTCTATCTATCCAAACACCGGAAAAGGAAAATAAGAAAATCACTTTTCCTTTTATCTTTTCTCTTTTACACAACCATTTCCTCACTTCCAGAGTGCTACAGTTAATTTTGTGGTCATGTAAATCACATTTGTAATAAATTGTAGCACAAAACAGTAATTTTTTGACCATGTAAATCTCACTTGCATTCTAATTACAGTCTATTTTTATTTTTTTAATTAATTTTTATTTTAATATTATTTTACGGTCAATTTGTGGTCAACTTTTCCACTTCCACTTTCACATTATCATCCAAACACCGGAAAAGACAAAATATTTTTCAAATCATACTTCCCAACAACATCCAAACACCGGAAAACTTACTAACCAATTCCCAAGTTCCAAAGAGAATTATTACTACTTCCTCAATTCCTCACTTCCTCACTTCCACCCTTAACCAAACAGGCCAGTGGAAATCCTTCTGTGTGAAGGTGGAGACGTAGAACAGTGGCTCGAACCTTGAAACATATCTTGTTGTTTGTGATTGATCCACTATCTCTAAACTCTCTCTCTTATTTACCTTACATTATTTTATATTGTTCATTCATACATATATGCTTGATATTGATTGTGTGTGCTCATACTTATGTTGAACCAAGAGAGTTTCAAATAGCACCTCACCTTTTATTTAGAGGAGTTAGTTCAAAGCCCTTCACCGGGAATTCGGCTACACTCTTTGGTTACACTAAGTGTGTTGCAATTTGTCTTTAATTCCGCATCATTTGTCATTAGATTAGCCATACACCTATTGCAATATCCCCTATTTAATAATACCATATTATTATTTTTAAAATTTTACTTGATTCTACCTATTATTTTATTATTATTAATTAACTTGATTTAGTATCATTATTAGTATTATTGTTGTTTATGACTTGTAAACTCTTATTACTTGTATTTAGTTATTTTAAATTATTATTAATGAGTAGTATTATTATTTTCATACCAAGGCCAATAAGCTCAGCACATTCTCCTTTTCCTTTTATTTTCCTTTCCTTTTTATGCTAAGCCCACATGAGCCAAACCCACTTCCTTATTTTCATCTTTTTCTATTTTTCTTTAAGCTAATAAGCTTGCGAGCCCACTCATTATTTTCTTATTCTTCATGTTACTTATTTCTTTTAACGAAGGCCCAAATATAACCCATAATCCATTACCATTGAGATCATTACCCATTAACTCAAAACCCAATCCTAATCCTAATCAAAATTCTATCTAATCAAATCTTTTTCATTAAATATTAACTAATCCTAATCTAAGTCCTAACTACTAAATTAAGCAATTTAAACCTAACTAGAATTTAAGTTTCTAAAATATCTAATAACCTATATAAAGACCCAAACCCTTTCTTTCTCTTCTACCTCAAGAAAAAACCCTAATCCCAACTCTCCCCACTTCCATCTTGCCCTTCTCCTCAAGCGAATAGTGAACGAAACAAGGCTTTGAGGCACAGGGATTGAGGAGCAAATAAGGAAGAACAACTTAAGTAAGTAGATCTAACTTGTGAATTTAATTTCAGTCTTTCTTTTAAAAAAAATTAAATTAGAACTATAAAAATAAATTATTAATTTCAGCAATTTGCTAAAACTCCCCTCAATATAATTATTGGTTCCTAGAAACTTATCTAATAAAATTTTTGTATGATCATTGTTTTAATACTCCACAAAATCTTGATTTGAGCAAATCAAAATCTAAGAAAGTAAACCTGTTTAATTAATATGATAAATTGTTTATCAATAATCATGTCTATATCATGATCTCCATGAAATTTTTGATACATCAAAACCCAATCTAAAATTCAACTAAAATACATGTAAAGATATACCCACCCATAATTTTAATTTATATAACTTTTTCAAATTTAAAAAAAAACAAAGGATTTCAAATATATATATATATATATATATATATATATATATATATATATATATATATATATATATATATATATATATAAACAAAAAAAAAACAATGGCCGCTGGCCGAGAGCAGCCCAGCCTTGCCTGGGCCGGTCTGACCTGGGCAGGGCCTGGCCAAGCCCAGGCCAAGTCTGGCTGGGCCTGCTGGGCCCTGTAGCACAGGGCCAGGCTGCCCCCCCAAAAAAAGAAAAAAATTTTATTAACCGGCCGGACCAGACTCGGCCTGGCCCGGGTCTGGCCGGGCTGGGCTGCACAGGGAGCCCAGAGGAAAAAAAAGAAAGAAAAGATGAAATAAAAGAAAGAAAAAGGAAATCTGGACCAGGCCTGAATTACATATTAAAATAATTAGTTAAAAATATCAAAAAATAGAGAAAAATATAAATAATAGTCTACAATAATTCTACTTTCTATGATAAAATTTTCAGAGGAATACCAATATAAATTAATTCAAAGTACTCATTTCAAAACCACTTCTCCTTAATGGTAAATCTAGACCCGTTAAGTATTTTAATGATTTAAAGCCTATTAAAAATCCAACAAAAATTAGAAATTGGTTTAAATTAAACCTACTAAATTCATTAAACCTAAAGAATCATATTTCTAACTCCCAAACTAATTAATCAAGATTTAAACTCCTTAAAATATCCTTTTAAAAATCTAACAATTCCTATTGAAATAATTTATGTAGATTTATCGGGATCCTAGAATTTCAGTGCTTTGGATTGTGATCGAGTTCAGGTGAGTGTTTTACTTCTTTATTTAATTTTATTTAATTGTATTGTGAGTGTTTCTCTTTTTTGTTTAATTTTTATTGAATTGGGTTGTGAGTGTTTTCTTTTCCTTGTATAATTCTATTTTGTGAATGTTTCTTTTCTGTGTAATTTTATTTAATTTTATTGTGAATGAAAGTACACGTAGAGGGGGGTGAATAGGTGTAAGGCTAATCTATGACAAATCATGCGAAATTTAAAAACTAATTGCAACACACTTAGTGTAACCAAAGAGTGTAGCCGAATTCCCAGTGAAGGGCTCTGGACTAACTCCTCTTGATTCCTCTGAATAAGAGTTGAGGTGCTATATGAAGCTCTCTTGATTTAATACAAGTATGACACACACACAATCAATACCAAGCATATAAATGATATGAACAATATGAAATGATGGAAGGTACAATATAAAAGAGAGAGAGAGTTAGAGAAAGTGGATCAAACACAAACACGAAGATATATTTTGAGATTCGAGCACACAGCTCTACGTCCCCGCCTTCACACAGAAGGATTTCTGCTAACTCGTCCACACAGGACTTCCCACACAGGGAACCTCCACTGAGGATTTGGGTAAATATAAACCGGGAGTACACAAATCCTCTCTCAACCAATACAACCTCTCACTAGAGGCAAGGCACTAAGCCAAACAACTATCAACCTCACACTTGAGGGATAAGGTACTTAGCCACACAATCACAATCACCTCTACACTTAGAGGGATACAAACACCACTTCCACAATCACCTCTCACTAGAGCGATATCAACACAATCACCTCTCACTAGAGGGATATCACAAAGTATAGAAGGTTTACAACTTGGTGGTTTTCACAACCAAAAACCAATTTTTCAGAAAAAATAGATCCTAATATATAAGATAGTTAGATAAGCTCAAGTGTGAGAAAATAAAGTGTTTGAAAATCAAAAACACAAAGAAAAACTCTTGGAAAAACTTCTAGGATATAATGAAAATGAAGAACAAAAATCAATCCAAAGACTTCTCCTTTTCTTGATTTTCCAACCCTTTTAAAATCAAATAAAGATCAAATCTTCAAGCTCAAAACTCTTTTAAAAACTTGCTGTAAAACACTTGTAAAGGTGAGAAATTTTTCTCTTGAAATTCTTGTTTAAAACAGCTAAGGAATGGGGTATTTATAGCCTAATCCAAATCTGCCCGTTGGCAGCAGGCAAGGGCATTTTTGCCCTTCCGGTCGACGGGACCAACGATCAGATTTCTGATCGTTGGCCTCGGTCGACCGCCCGATCGATCGGGACAGGATACAGAGGCAACAGCTCTCTACCGGTCGACCGCCCGATCGACCGGGGCCATTTCCAGAGAGCAAAGCTCTTTGGCGGTCGACCGGGTCGGTCGACCGGCCTACCTGCCTGGGCTGCGTGTACGTCTGTGCACGTCGGTCGACCGGATCGGTCGAATGACTTCTGTCTCGGTCGACCAGCAGACAGCCTGGTCCAACAATAAGGGATTGAAAACTTGAGTTTTTTATTATCAAATAAATCTCATAAAATCACATAAATTCCACAAAAATTAGTTCTAATTAGATCTTTGAAATACAAATATGTGTGATAAAAATTTAACACATATTTTAAACAATTTGAACCATTTTGTGAGATTAAAAATTTTCCTTAAACCAAAATCCGTATTTTCCAAAACTTAGATTTTTGAAATGAAAATCTAATTTTTTCAAAACACATGTAAATACAAAAACATGATATTTAAATAACTTTGAAGCATATTATATATGGATAGAATTCAATATACATGAAAGATATTATATCTATATTTTTGACATGAAATCCAATATTGGTTAAACCGAAAACCAAAACCAATAAACTTAAAAACAAGTGTGTGTGTGTGTGTGTGTATTGTGAAATTGAGCATATTAACACTATCTAATCTTTACAATAGATCTAAACAAAATCTTAAACTAAACAAACCGATGTCTTCTTGTAGAACTCCTTCTCCAAGTCGACTCGATCCAAATGGGATCCATCGAGCTTGACTCCAACTGAGTGCTAGATGTGAACATGACGCTCGAGCTCTTGAATCACTATGTGAAAGCTCCAAAACATTTTTGTTGAAGCTAATCACCTACTTATATCTTGATCAAATATCTGAAATTAAATATCGCAAGATTATTAGTAAACTATAACTACATGAGTTAATCATCATCAAAACTAGAGTGAAGGGCCTCTGGGCCAACAGTGAGTGTTTCCTTTCTTTGTATAATTTTATTAATTTTAATGTGAGTGTTTTCTTTTCCTTCTATAATTCTATTTTGTGAGCGTTTCTTTTCTTGTGTAATTTTATTTAATTTTGTTGTGAGTGTTTCCTTTCTTTATTTAATTTATTAGTGAGTGTTCTTTGTCTTCTCATTGAGTATTTTAGTATTATTTAATTTTATTGTGAGTGTTCTTTCCCCTTCAATTAAATAAGAATTTTGTGAGAAATGATTTGATATATATATGCTATTTGCTTTATTTCATGTTACCATCTGCTTTATTTTACCTGTATGAGTACCTGTATCATTTCATGTGATCACTTACATATATTCCTTCATGAGACATCGGTTAGGACTATACCACTAAGACTCACCTGGATGACATTTGTGACCATTTATCTGATGACCATTATGTTCATATTATCTAACTACTGGGAAAAATATTGTTAGACGGTAACAACCTCGTCCTGTTTATCATGTTCACGACACATAAATATCATGTTATACATGAATCACAATTTCACTTTTGAAGTTGTTATTGTTATCATTATCGAGTTATCCCAGTAAATTTAGATAACATGTACATTAATAATCTTGATAACTAAATTAAATAACTTATACTAGGATTGAGGAAATTGATGGAGGAGACAGCGTCTGTATTTTGGGTGGAACTAGGATTTAGGTTGCGCAGCCGAAAGAGGGTTCCACTGCAGGGTTCCCATGGGGTGACTGGCACCCCGTGCTGTTCCTGTTCCTATTATACATGTTATACATGTACCTGACCTGTTATACATGTTCCTAACTACCTTGCGGTAGGTTCTGGTTCAGTGCCAAGGGTCTGCGCCATGGTGTCGGGTATGCACGGGACCCACCTAAAACACAGACAATGTCTCCAATCGATCACTTTCAATAACTGAGGATCTCGATTGACACGTGTAATAGGTGTAGTATGGGATGCGTTTATTATATGTGGCAATTAGTGTTCGCTGACATAATTAATAATGAAAACTGAATTCTTACATTGACATTATAAACTGAAATTGACATCTGTTTGCATGTTATGATAGACATTGATTATATTCATGACCTGAGGTACCCTTGATTATATCACTGACTGGCTTAGTTACTACTCATTTATTGTTGGCGTGTTGTTCCAACCTTATCATGTATATTTTCTTTCCATATGCTTATACATTACATGTATGCGCACCTTCCCTTTTTATTTTATCACTCATTAGGTCACTTATTGACGACCCTGGATTAGGATATTGAACATTTTCTTATATTGTTCAGGTTTCATTGAGCTCGTACGCTTCGCGAGGAGCTGAAGTTTCTTCTCATTTGGTTCTGGTACCATTTTCTCCCTTGTCTACCTGTTATTTCTTGATTCTCGATATACACTAGGTTCAGTCTTTATTCCAGTTTTTTTTTATATATGATATCATGCGTTGATGCTTATATGTGATATTGCAGTGTTCGTTAATATATTATGATTTAGATTTATAACTTGTTCAGGTTACTTTAGATTTAGCGTGTATACGTGGGGTATTTTCCTCGCGTATATACGTTGCCGACCTTCGTCGCGACCCTGTTTCCGTATATTTTGAGAAGCGGCACGTGACACCTATTCACCCCCCCTCTAGATGTACTTTTAAATACATGATAAGTTTCAGGTTCCACAAGCTTCAGCTTACCCAGTATAGAACAGAAAACAATGCGGCTGCCATAAATCTCAACTATGAAGCAGACAAGGTTCAGCTCAAGTATCAATAACCTTCCAAACTTCCAGAAGTGCTCTATCCTGTTGTAATAAATGAAACATGCTTGGACTACAGGCAAGCGGTTGGTCAGAGACAGAGGGGAATGGGACTCTGTTCCTCATAATATCTCTCTCGTGCAGGCAGATGGGTTGCTCAGTGAGAGGTTCACATGGGATGAGGAAGTGCGTGCTGCTTCCTTCTATCAAACTTGTAAATAATGGATTGATGATTGCAGTAAAAATACATAGTTTGGCAATTTCCAAGATAAGTACAAGGTGATCTCTTCTTTCTTCAGATCTCTTAGAGAAAGTCAGCAATGAGAGTGGCCGGAGTCGAACAAAATGACCAACACGGTTCGACGAATCTAGGGGACTCTGACTCTGCCTTCTTTGAATTCAATGGGGTCAAGATCCACCATAAAATCTGCGACAGCAAGCGAGAACATGAAGAAGAAAAGGATGCTATTGGATTGCCAATGATATTGTCGCACGGCTTCCTGGCAAATGTTAGCTCTTGGGATAGAGTCATGAATCCCCTGAGTGAATTGGTTGGGTCTAAAGTCCTCGCATATGATCGACCAGGCTTCGGGTTGACTTCTAGGACTGGCTATCTCGGGCCATCAGAGTATGCTGGTGGTGAAGCTACGCCATCGAATCCTTATTCCATGTCATTCTCTGTGCTTGCCACTCTTTCATTCATTGACTTTCTGAGTGCCCAAAAGGTCATTCTCATGGGGTAAGCCAATTTCTCTAATTTCTCATATCAAACTTAATCTTGTTTTGAATTGTAAACTAGTTGATTAGCTTGAGAAAAACTTGATTAGGCTTGTCTGCATTAAACAGTAAACAACTTGAATGAGTTTCAGATATTTGCTCAAATTTACAGCCCAAAATTTATTTTTTCTTGGAATCTCTGGAGAGGTGAGTGGAAAATTTGTTTTCGTTGCGGTTCATATAGATGTATCAAGTTCTGTATAAAAACTACAAAAATGAAAATCTATTGCTATTCAAGCAACTGAATTTCTAAAGAACCAAACCAAAAAGAAATTTCCGCTTACTTTTGAAAAATATATTCTTTTTGTTCTCTGTCTTGATGTTTATTTTTCATAGTTTAACTGACTAAAACTGGTCTCAGGCACTCAGCTGGCTGTCATGTAGCAATTAATACATACTTTCAAGCTCCGGACCGCGTCTCTGCTCTGATCCTTGTGGCACCAGCAATGACTGCGCCACTGCTATCCAAAGAGGCAGAGAAGGAGGCAGGGATGGGAAAAGGAAACGAGATGGAAGATTGGAATTCAAATTCAAAGGTTCAAGAGAAATCTTTTGTTAGGGTTTGGAAGGGTTTTGTTAAGCTATATAAGAGTACTAGAAGGTTATTATGGAAGATACTTGAGGGAATCGGTGATATGATCTTCTCCATTTACGCTAAAGTTTTGTGTCTGCTCTTGCGGTCGGCTCTTGCCCAGATGCTGGTAAGTCTAGTGGATTTAGAACTTGCATTCTATGCCTTTCTTTTATTATGACAGGAAGATTGTTTTTGCATGGTTGTCTTTTTAGAATTTGTTTTCTGATGTATGTATTGGCTACTTTCAGAAGGATTTTGAGCATGAATTCTTCCCACCCAAATTCAATACTATGACATTCAAATACAAAGTCCACTTTGTTGGAAATTGATCTACATTGTTAAGAGTGCTTAAAAACAAAATTCAAGTGTTTAAAATTTTTTACTTATTCATCAAATAGGCGCAAAATGAACAGCCGAAATAATGAGTTGATTAGTTTAACGGTGTAGAATATTTGAAACCTAATAAAAGTTAGTGTGTAAAGCTTTTTAAATATTTAGATAATGATCAAATGTTTAGATCAAGAAGTTGTATGTTTAAAGTCATAGATCTAAGTAATATACTATTTTTGGCCGCCATTTTATGCCTACTTGATGCATGGGTAAAAAAATTGAAAAATACTTGATTTTTTATTTTTAATTTCTTTAAGATCAATTTCAACAAATTGGATCTTGTATTTAAATGCCATAGCATTAAATTTGAATGGGAAAAATTCTTACACAAATCTTTCTGAAAGTAGCCAAGTCTCTCTCGCTCTATGTGTGTGTGTAAATAGAGATATACTTGTGTCATTCCGGAAGGATTCGAGCCCGAATCCTTCCCACTCAAATATAACCCTCCGACATTCGAATACAAGATCCACTCCGTTGAAGTTGATCTATATTATTTCAAGTATATATAAACTAAAAATCAAGTGTTTTAAATAATTTTTGTCCATTCATCAAGCGGCGCAAAATGAACGATCGAAAGTAGGGAGTTGATTAGATCTATGTCTTTAGACAGACAAATTCTCGATCCGACCATTTAATCATAATCTAAACATTTAAAAACTCCTACATACTAATTTTTATTAGGTTTCGAATGTTCTACACCGTTAAACTAACCAACTCACTATTTAGGTCGTCCGTTTTTTTCCTACTTGATGCATGGGCAAAAAGTACTCAAAACACTTGATTTTTGGTTTATAAATACTTGAAATAATATAGATCAACTTTAATGGAGTGGATCTTGTATTTGAATGTCAGATATTGGTATTTGAGTGGGAATAATTTGGCCTAGAATCCTTCCAAGAGAGATCGACTTGTATCATTCCGGAAGGTTTGAGGCCGAATCATTCCCACTCAAATACCAACATCCTACATCCGAATATAAGATCCACTCCGTTGAAGTTGATCTATATTATTTCAAGTATTTATAAACCAAAAATCAAGTGTTTTGAATACTTTTTGCCCATACATTAAGTAGGGAAAAAACGGACGACCTAAATAGTAAGTTGGTTAGATTAACGGTGTAGAATATTTGAAACCTAACAAAAATTAGTTTGTAGGAGTTTTTAAATGTTTAGATCATGATTAAATGACCGGATCGAGAATTTGTATGTTTAAAGACAGATCTAACCAACTCACTACTTTCGGCCGTTCATTTGTGCCGCTTGATAGATGGACAAAAAGTATTTAAAACACTTAATTTTTGATTTATAGATACTTGAAATAATATAGATCAACTTTAACATAATGGATCTTGTATTCGAATATCTAAGGGTAGTATTTGAGTTGGAAGGATTCTCAAATCCTTTTGGAAGGACACAGGTCTCTTTCTCTCCTCTCTCTCTATATATATATAGAGAGAGAGAGAGAGGCTACTTTCTAAAATATCAAGAATGCGGATACTTTTACTTTGTTTTGGTTGATGCACCATTTGAATTTAAGATTCACACTGTTAGATGTGATCTATTATCAATAAATTAGCTAGAAACAAAAATTCAAAAGTTTCATGGTGATTTACCAATGCATAAAATGACAGAAAAATCAACGTTTTGAACGATCTAAAACTACTTGAATTTGAGACCACTTTAATGAATGAGTAATTCATCACGAAAACTTTTGAAATTTTTTTTTTACCTAGTTTATTGGTAGTAGATCATATCTAATGGTGTGAATCGTTTTTTTTCATTAGAAAGGAATTGCATAAGAATGATATTGCAGCTTTAGGTGTATTCAGGACTCTTTTAGCTAGTCTTCGAGTATAACCCTCCAGTGTATCTTTCACCATATTTAATACAGAATTCAAGTTTTGAGACCCAAGTCTAACAGTATTTAAACAATGACATTCTATGTTCCACCATTAGTTTTTTACATTCTCTTGTGCTTTTCTGCAATCACCACCACATGACTTCAGTTTAAAACATGTGAAATGCTAAGTGCACATGTAATAATGGTATGTTGCCATGCATGAGAAATTAACAACTTGTGCTTCATCTACTGCTTGTTGAAAATGAATAAATGCTTTAATATGTTTCTCCTATTCAGATATATGTCTTCAGCCCTAATCATCTACATGACCTCTTAGATCTTCTGCTAATTTCCTGCATAACAATTAAATACTCAATATATCAAAACTTTAATTTGCAAAATCATATTTTCAAGAATTTCTGTCATTTGCGATCAATAGAGATGAACAGGAAATCAGTTGTAGTTCATGCTTAGAACATCCAAAAGGCTCAGGTCCTCCCTACCTTAGTTAAGACAGTTACAGAGACATCAAACGTATATATATGACAGGAAAATTAACAATTACTGATTTTGAATATGCAGTATTGATTCTCTTCGTTTGTGATGTATGCCTCTTATAAATTCTCACCATTGATTGATTATTTGATTATGGGTTTACAGGTGAGACTTCTGGTAGATAAGCTCTGCAAAATAGCAATTCAATATGCATGGTATGATGCAAGCCAAGTCACTGATGATATGATAAAGGGTTATGCCAAGGTTGTTTTCTTTTAATAATACTAATAACATATACATTTTCTCTTTTATTTTTGGGACCATATCTATAATCTTCTCTCTTATGTTATGCTATGGTTCTCTCATTTTATTGCAGCCATTGGGAGCAAAGGGTTGGGAAATGGCCCTCTTGGAGTACACCTTATCCTTTCTTACAGATTCAGCAGCAGAATTCGCGACACCACTAGCAAGAAGGCTTGATGACATCAAATGCCCTGGTAAGACACTGAAAGAATTGTGCCCTTTTAAATTTTGTTAAAAAGAAATAATAACCGGTGAAATCATAAGAAATTAAAAATATAATTATGTAACAAGCTCGCACCTTGTACATTATCCATTTTTCTAATTAGAATTCATAATATAATAGAGCATATTATGCTTGAGTCCATGTTTGTTTGGATTATGATTGAAACTTTGTTTCGTTGCCCAAAAACGTTCACAACATGTGAGGAGGCGCTGGACATGTTCCTTCACACCATTTTCTCCTAGGCCAAGTTCTTCTAAAAGTTTGGCAGGCTTGGTCTTCGAGTCACTCGCCTTTTTCTATTGCCACCAAAGCTCCTTTACATCTTGACCTTTATCCAGATCGAATTAGCTCTTGGCTCTGGATCTAAGAGATTAACCAATTGGTCTCTTTGAGCTTCATTCGATCAGGGTCTTTTAGTTTAGAAATCCAGATCATGCAGAGGGAATTAGTATACATAATGTTTGGTAGAAAAATCAGTATCCAAATTAGAAAATACAAGATCAAACAGAAGGACGCTGTTCGCATTTTGTTTATTTTCTCTAGCAATATGGTAATTGTTCAAATGCTATGCTGAAATCAGTATGATATTGGGGAGAAATCAGCATTCAGAATTAGTTACTATAAATTCAAGTAAAAGCGGAGAAAAGCGACTTGCAAATCTTTTGACATATTGTCCTGGTACTCATTCTTTACACTCATTTTCTATATGCAGGCATATTTGCGTGCACACATTTATAATTTTAATATGATATTATTGCAGTGCTGTTCATTGCTGGAGACACCGATCGCTTCATCCCCTTGTGGAATGTTCGGCGTCTCTCTCAAGCCGTTCCCACCTCCAAGCTTGAAGTAATCAAGAACTGTGGGCACCTCCCTCATGAAGAAAGGGTGGAAGATTTCCTCACAGTGGTCAAGAGATTACTTCAAGGAATTAGAAGCCAGGAGGACAAATCTCACAAGCAGCATCATGGCAATCATTGATTTAGTCCTGTTACAGAGCCTGAAACACCGAAACTGGAACAGTCTGCTGCTAAAATTTCAAAGCAATATTTACTACATGTAATAGTAAAAGTTCAGCATGTTACGTTTTGGTATCAGAACTGAGGATCTGTAGATTGAGTTCTGTTACAAAGTCTAAAACAGCTAAACTGGAACAGTTGGTTGCTAAAATTTCAAAGCAATATCTATAACATGTAATAATAACATTTCAGCATATCACAGTTTGGTTTCAGAATGGAGGATCAGTAGATTCAGTTCTGTTTCAAAGTCTGAAACAGCGAAACTGGAAGAATTTATTGCTAAAATTTCAAAGCAATATTTATTACATGTAATAATAACATTTCAGCATGTCACATTTCGGTATCAGTTGATTCAGTTCTGTAACAATGTCTGAAACAGCGAAACTTCTACAATTGGTCACTAAAATTTCAAAGAAATATTTATTACATGTAAGAATAACATTTCAGCTTGTTTTCAGTATCAGAATGGAGGATCAGTAGATACAATTAGGCTACCACAGTCACCAAGTCCTGCAGGAAAACTCGACCTTGACAAGAAATCATCCCCAAATATCACTGCACCGGCAGCTAAAGCTCCAGCACCGAGCCCCATTACGAAACCAGGTCCGGCACTTTATCCTGCAGGGCCCGTAGCAGGCATGTTCATATACGTGTCAGGCGAACGGCTTGCAGTCGGTCCAAGAAATAGCGTTGGCTAGAAGCCACTGTTGGAAGGTGGCGGTGGCGGTGGCGGTGGAGGAGTGGGTCGGGGGTATCCTCCTGATGGTGCTGATGATCGGCTTGGGTGATTTTGATGCGTGGGAGGCGGGTAAGCGTAAGGATCAATACTCTGGTTGTAGGCGTGGTTTTCGAACTGGTTCCATGTTGCCCTTTGAGGATGCTTTGGGTAGGATATCATCGGACCATCTTCTATTGCTAAGCAGGTTTATGCTTCCTGTTTTGGTCATTATGTCATTCATGGCAAAGAATACTCTTAGTCACAACTTATGAATGTAGAAAAGGTTCAAACTAGAACTATTGGAATATTAAGAAAATTCCATTACAATCCAGAAAGAAACATTAAAGGCTTTAATGTCTACACAAGTCAAGAAGTAAATACACATTGTCTACAATCTTTGGAGAAATATGCTAGTAACAAGTAAAAATGAATAGCAAGTTAATCCATTAAAGGCCATCTCAAATGTCAAAATTCCCCGAAAAGTAAGTAAAAACTCGACAAGCATCATGTATTAAGACAAATACCTGAATGTGAATAAACACCCTCTTTCTTAAAGACATGAAAAGAAACACGTACAAGTCCTTGAGGCTTGCCAGAATTCCTCTTTAGTAACTGAAAACTTACAGTCCCCTCGACACCTGATCTTGATGTATCATCTCTTCCAAACTTCATGAAGAATTCCTTGAGCATAATAGTGGCTGTACCTTGGAGTTTCTCCCTCAGGAAAATGGGCTTCCTTCTGTAGACTTCAATGGTTATTGACGACCCCTGCAGATTTAAGCTTCCGTCGTCAATTGGAACTGTGAACTTGGTTCTCCATGTTGGGTTTGGGCTCCCCAAACTGTCAATCTTTGTGCTGTAACTTGTTATTGGGTGCTGCGCGCGAGACAACAATCAATGAGAAATCCACCAAATAGAGATGAATGCAACCGGAGAAGTACCCGCACGGCAAGAACAGAGAAACAAGAGAGAAAACGGGCCAACACAATATTTTAACGAGGTTCGACAATTTGCTTACGTCCTTAGGACAAGAGAGAGATTTTATTGATTCAACAATCAATTACAACTTGTTCCTTACTTCAAGAAATTTTCAAGGGAGATTTTCAGTGGGATACAATACATGAGGGCTCTAACTCATATTTATAACCAGAGAGTCTCAGGGATTTAGGAAACTCTGATTGGATTCGACCCAAAATAGAAAAGGAGTCCGAACCCTAAAGGAGAACAAAAACGCGTCTGTTGGTCGACCGGCCGGTCGACCGACCCTTGTCCTCGGTCGACCGGCCCGGTCGACCGGGACCAACCGAGAGCTGACTCATGTCAGTCAGTCGACCGCTTCGGTCGACCGTTCCTTTGCCACGGTTGACCGAGCGGTCGACCGGGCTATATCTGTGCACGTCGTGCACCCCAGTCACCCGGGCGGTCGACTGGGTTTTGTCTTGGCCTGCTGCAAACGCTGTTCTTTCTCTTTTTGACTTCCGATCTTTGTGCTATCTTCCTGACGAGTTTAACAAACTTTTCCACTTCTTTTTATCTCCTCTATCTCCTCTCTCCCTATAATTCTCTACCTCAGTGAAGATTTTTCAAATCTGAGCCAAACTCCAATGAACATCTAGCGAAATCGACACACGATCTCGGCGAAATCGACACACTAATCTCAGCTTGAGCACTCCGAACAAAATCGACACACGATCTCGACTTAGCCAACAGACGAAATCTGTTCTTTCAAACGAATTGTCAGTACACGTACAATTGATTCCTACTGATCTAACCAGATCCAAATTGAGTTTGTCGTTGTCATCTGTAACTCTCACCAAACTCCAATATTAATTGTAAGCTTTCAACTTCAGCTCAGCTATCCAAACGGAATGCGCCATAAATGCCTTCCCATTACTCCACCTGAAGAGAAATACCATATGAGTCAACCAACGAACGTGTCCACTGTTGGCCCAGAGGCCCATCACTCTAGTGTTGATGATGATTAACTCATATAGTTATAATTTACTAATAATCTTGTGTTTAAATAGTTTCATTGATTGACCAAGATATTTGTAAGTGATTAGCTTCAACAAAGGAGTTTTGGAGCTTTCATATGTTGATTCAAGAGCTCGAGCGTCAAGATCGCATCTAGTATTCGGTTGGAGTCAAGCTCGTTGGATCGCGGTTGGATCGAGTCGACTTAGAGAAGAAGTTCTACAAGAAGATCTCGGTTTGTATTTAGTATGTTCAGATCATTGTAAATATTAGATAGTATTGATATACTCAAGTTCACATACACACACAAATTTTAAAGTTTGTTGGTTTTGATTTTTAGTTTAACTAATTTTGTATTTCATGTCAAAAACATAGATATAATATCTTTCATGTATATTAGATTCTATCCATATACAATATACTTTAAAGTTGTTTTAATATCATGTTTTTATTTTTAGACAAGTTTTGGAGAAAACGGTTTTCCATTTAAAAATTCAAGTTTTAAAAATACCAATTTTTGTTTAAAGTCTAATTTCAATATCACAAAAATAGTTCAAATGCTTTGTAATATATGTTGAATTTTAATCACACATA
Source organism: Agave tequilana (assembly GCA_038442645.1). NCBI lineage: Eukaryota > Viridiplantae > Streptophyta > Magnoliopsida > Asparagales > Asparagaceae > Agave > Agave tequilana. The sequence continues at coordinate 184,771 of JAVJIF010008936.1, read as the reverse complement.
TTTGTATTTCAAAGATCTTAAAAGATCTAATTTTGTTAAATTTATGTGTATTTTATAGGATATTTTAGAAGGTAAAAAGACAAGTTTTTAATCCCTTAAATATAGTGACCTGGCCTTTTGCCAGTCGACCGGACGGTCGACCGAGGCAGAAGTCAGTCGACTAGTCCGGTCGACCGATGTGCACGAACGTTCATAGGCCTTATAGGCTGGAGGGTCGGTCGACCGAGCCGGTCGACCGCCAGCGAGCTCTGCTCTCTGGAACTGGCCCTGGTCGACCGGGCGGTCGACGGGCATAGAGCATCTGCTCTCTGTATCCGGGTCCGGTCGACTGGTGGCTCAACGGTCATAAAAATGACCGTTGACCGGTCGACACCGGGCGGTCGACCGGAAGGGCATTTCTGCCCTTTCCTGGCTGCCAACGGGCAGATTTTTTGGAGGGTTATGAATATCCCCCTCCTTAACTGATGTCACAAAGAATTTCAAGAGCAAAATATTCTAGCTTTCCTAGTGTTTTAGCAACAAGTTTTCAAAGAGTTTTTGGGTTATAAAGATCTATCTTTATTTGTTTTTAAAGTGTTGGAAAAATCAAAGAAACATAAAGTCTTTGGGAATTAGTTTTTTTTCTTCATTTCTATAGCCATATAGAAGTTTTTTCAAGAGTTTTCTTTGTGATTTATTTTTCAAACTCTTTATTTTCTCACACTTGAGCTATCATATCTATCCTATCTATAGGATATTGTTTTTTTGAGAAAATTGGTTTGTGGTTGTTGAGACTACCAAGAGTTGTAACCTTCCTTGTATTTGTTGGTATCCCTCTTGTGTAGAGGTGATTGTGAAGGTTGAGTTTTGTTGTGTTGGTATCTCTCTAAGTGTAGAGGTGATTGTTGGAGTGTTGGCTTTGAGCATTATCCCTCTAGTGTGAGGTGATTGTTGTTTGGCTAAGTGCCTATCCCTATAGGTGTAGAGGTGATAGTTGTTGTGCCTTGCCTTTTGTGTAGAAGTTGTGCTTGTTGGAGAGAGGAGTTGTGTACTCCTAGTTGTATTTACCCAAATCCTTAGTGGAGGTTCCCTGTGTGAGAAGTCCTGTATGGACGATATAGTGAAAATCCTTCTGTGTGATGGCGGGGATGTAGAGCAGTGGCTCGAACCTCAAAACATATCTTATTGTTTGCGTTTGATCCACTATCTCTAACTCTCTCTCTTATATTGTATCTTGCATTGTATCATATTCATATCATATATATGCTTGGTATTGTTAGTGTGCCTCACTTGTGTTGAACCAAGAGAGTTTTACATAGTATCTCAACTCTTATTTAGAAGAATTTAGAGGAGATAGTCCAAAGCCCTTCACCAGGAATTCGGCTACACTCTTTGGTTATACTAAGTGTGTTACATTTTATTTTTAATTCCGCATCATTTGTCATTAGATTAGCCATACACCTATTCATCCCCCTCTAGGTGTACTTTCAATTGGTATCAGAGCCTACGCTCCTAATATTAGGTTAAGCACCTAGGAGTGGGATCTTGGTTAGTTAATCTAGATTTGCATTTGCACACTTATTTGTTTACACACTTATGCATTCATGACCCCTCCTATGTTTGATGTTTTTAACATCAATGTATGGAAGATTAAGATGAGTATGTACCTAAAAACCCTATGAATGCATGTTTACCTTGGCAATACCAAGAAATCTTATCTTGGTAATGACAAGCATATAGAGGCTAATGCACAAGCCCTAGAGGCACTTAGGCGCACTCTAAACAACGAATATTTATGTATGGTTTCTCATTATGATTCTGCTTTTACAGTTTGGAACACTTTGACCTCTTCAAAGTTTTAAACGCCAAATATTGTGGAGGAGGAATCTAATAGAGATGAGTCCGACCAATATTGCTACATGGTCCAAGGGAATGACTCCCTTGAGGTAAACTCGGATACTCATCTAGATGATAGTGCTAGTTCTTCCAGTAATGACTATATGAATTTCGATGCTTTAAATGAAGAACTATCTCTTGTGTGTGAAAAACTATTAGAAAAATACCAACTCTTGAAAAAGAAAAGTCTTAAAGTAAAAGAAGAAAGTAAGGATTTGATTTTAAAACTTAATATGATTTTGCAAGAAAGGGATGAGATTTCTAATGAAAGTGACCCATTGAAATTCCAACTCGATCTTATTTTAAATGAAAACAAAATTTTAAAAAACAAAAATGATTTTAATGATGTTTTGAAGAATAATGAAATTTTATCTTCAAAACTTGATGTTGCTTTAAAAGAGAACAACTCTTTGAAAAATAAAATTGCTTCAATTTCAAAAGAATTGGATTTGATTTCTAATGAAAATAAATCTTTAAAAAATAATTTAGATTCACATGTTTGCCATGATAATATTGCTTCACCTTCTAGTGTTTCAATTGCATGCTCCACTTTATCTTCAAGCATTAAAAATGATATATGTGTGTTGAAGAAAAGTGTTGACTGTTTGGGCTCCACTTTGAGTCAATGTGACATGAACCACAAACGGTTGGAATCCATGTTTTTCAAGAAACATGCTCCTTATATGCATGCACACCATACATGGCATACACATGCTCATCATGTTCACACACATGATACTAGGTATGCTTATGTATACACTTGTACACATTATGGACGTAAAGGCCACCTTGCAAAATTTTGTTATGATATGATACATACTTCAAATTTTGCTAACAAGTTTGTGTTAGGAAAGGTGCTAACCCCCATGGACCCAATAGAGTATGGGTACCAAAATCTACTTCTATTTTATTTGATGTAGGTGTGAGCTCTCACATTACGTGAGAGGTGTTGGTGCCTTGAGTTGAATTCGTTCCGAGCTATATGGTGACACTTTTGGATGCATCACTTTCGAGAAAAATTTGTGGGAGGACACCATAGTTTGAAGATCTAGAAATTAGCTCTAATGATTTTGGTAACTATGTCTAACTCCCATTTAGTTTACATGCTTTTATATTGTTGATGTTTAACATGTTTTGATTTTTCATGATTATTATATTAAATAGGGGGGGCAATTCAGACCCGACCCGCCAGACCCGACCCGACCCGACCCAGAGTAAGTGGGTATGGGTTTGAGCTATACGGGTTTGGGTCGTAATCGGGTCGACCCACCAGACCCGATTAATAAATGGGTCGGGTCGACCCAAACCCACCAAACCCGCTAAGACCCGCTAAGACCCATTTACCTTTTATATTTTGATCCAGAGATTTTTTTGGGAATCATTTATCATTTCCGCTCAGGGACTTCATAATTTAGCTCTCCATCCTTCTTCATCAAAATCCAATACACCATACACATTGCACAATCTTCTATGAAAAACCTAAAGCCCCTTAATTTTAACTACATTCTCATAAATAAACAAAATTATATTGCATAAACAATCCCTGAGTTTGTCTCAATCCCACTAATACTTTCACCTTTATTTCAGAGAATAAGAAGCATTGCATTTGATATACATGATTTTATGATTTTTAACTTATTGAAACCAACATTATGCCACTGTCATCTACTTATAGAATGCAAGAACAAGGTTCCTACAAAATATTTACCGCTAACAGGTCGACCCGACCCGGCCGACCCATTTAGTTAAATGGGTCAAATGGGTCGGGTCGGGTCGACCCACATAATACTGGGTCGGGTTTGGGTTTGAATTTTTGACCCATATAAATAAATGGGTCGGGTCGACCCGACCCGATTATGGGTCGACCCATTTAAGACCTGACCCAATTAGACCCGACCCGACCCAATTGCCACCCTAATATTAAATGCCATGATAATTAGACTTGTGATATACATATGTAGTATTTGAGATACACCCAAATTTATATAGGCCATTACTTTTGTGTTCTCACTTTAGTTTAGTTATTGTGTATGTAATAGCTCTAAAATATGTGCATTTAGCCAAATGATCATATTGGTTTATGTTTATGATTTTTTGCACTTCATGTTTTGATTACATGTTTAGATGTAGTTTTCATTAAAACTTGTGTATATACTTGTACAACTAATGAGCCACATTTGATTCTTATATGTTTGTGCCTAATTGCTCATTTGTACCCATTAGATGTACTAGTATAGCCTAATTTTGATGATTCTTACATTTCAACTTGTATTCCCTATTTTATACATGTTTTCATTTTAATATGTCTAGTTTCATGTATATGTTAATTTTGGTTAAAACTTTAAATATACATATATACCCTTGAGTCATTTACTTTTTATGCAAAATTCTTTGTGAACTCATTTGTGTTTAGGGATATGTATGTATACCTTTAGTTTTGAAAAAAAATATACATATGCCTTGAAGTTGCAATTATTATAATGAAAATTAAATTTTCTATGATTTTCATATTCTTTTAATTTCATATTGAGCTTCATCGCCTATTTTCATGATTTTGTTGATTATATGTCTCTTGCACTCACATCATTCTTGTTTACTCATGATTTTTATTTTATGAGCTTTATATGTATTTTATAGACTTTGAGTGTCAATTGTTGAGTGATTTTCATATTTTCATGGACATATACTTATTTTATTCCTTACTTGAAAGATTTCGTACTAATTTTCAAGATTATCATAAAACTAGTTGCATATTTTTTCATTTTGAAAGAGTTTTCAATTATACTAAAATTATTTTCAAATTCATATTTTTGAAAACCCCTTCCTTTCAAAGGGCGGCTAGATGAGCGACCATGCCTTGGATGCTCAAATTGAAAATCTATTTAAACATGTGCATAAAAAGGGAGGTAGCATGAGTTATAAATTTGATCCTCATTATATGTTCAATTAGTATCTTACTCCTATTCTTTATGATGAAAAAGACAATGCTTTGGAATATGCTAACATTTTCAATATTGGTATCAATAATATTAAATTGGTATTATTCTCAATTTGGTATCTTATTGTAAAATGAGATTATTTTCAAAGAAATATGGTTTGTATTTTTCAATTGGTTTTTACTTTCAATTGGTGTCAAGATTTCCAATATATATATTTCAATTGGTATCAAAAACATACAATGTTTCACTTTCTATTGATATCAAGATTTACAAGACATTTTAAATTGGTATCAAGATATTTTCAATTGGTATCTTTTAGTATCTTAAAAATTTTGTTTACTTTCAATTGGTATCTTAAAAATATTTTGTTTATTTTCAATTGGTATCATAATGTTTCGATGTATACCTTTATCATAAATTGATAAAATTTTCAATTGGTATCTTAATGTTTTGATATCTATTGCTTATATGTAAGGGAAGCTTAACATCTTCTCTTTATATAGATTCATGTTAAGTGTATTTCATATTGAAGTGATTGACCTCTCTTTGGTATGTCTTACATGTGTGTAGGGGGAGCTTCACATCTTCTTTTATACATTGTATATTATGTGTTATGTGATTAGGGTTTAGTCATCTCTTTTTCATGTAATGCATGTATGCAGGGGGAGTTAACTTTATATCTCTCATCTTCATAAATGTATATCGCATATGCATCCTTCTTATTTGATTTGACTAAAAGGGAGAATTTTTTTTTGAGTTTATTTATGCCCCTTTGTTGATGATTTGACAAAAAGGAGGAGAGAAATTTTAGAGTTTTATATATGCATGTTTATTTAATTTTCTTGTTTTATACAAAAAGGGGGAGAATAATTTTGAGAGTTTTATATATGCATGTTTATGTCATTTTATACAAAAAGGGGAAGAAGAATTTTGAGAGTTTTATATATGCATGTTTATGTCATTTATATGCATGTTTATTTTTTCAATTGGTATCAGAGCATATATGTATTGTTTATGCAAAAAATATTCTTCATTTATGCATATATGTGTTATTTGTTTTATGCATATATTGAATATCTTTATTGTTTATTGCTATGCATAAGTTAAAGGGGAGCTTTTATGAAGCTTAACTTTAATCCATGAGTTATAACTCCATGAGTTTTGTCATCATCAAAAAGGGGGAGATTATTGGCCCAGAGGCCCATCACTATACTTTTGATAATGATTAACTCATGTAGTTATAGTTTACTAATAATCTTGTGTTTAAATAGTTTCAGTGATTGACCAAGATATTAGTAGGTGATTAGCTTCAACAAAAGAGTTTTGGAGCTTTCACATGTTGATTCAAGAGTTCGAGCGTCAAGAATGCATCTAGTACTCGGTTGGAGTCAAGCTCGTTGAATCGCGGTTGGATCGAGTCGACTTGGAGAAGGAGTTCTACAAGAAGACATTGGTTTGTGTTTAGTATGTTTAGATCATTGTAAAGATTAGATAGTGTTGATGTGCTCAAGTTCACATACACACACAAGTTTTAAAGTTTGTTGATTTTGGTTTTTTTGTTTAATCGATTTTGGATTTCATGTCAAAAATATAGATATAATATCTTTCATGTATATTGGATTATATCCATATATAATATGCTTCAAAGTTGTTTCAATATCATGTTTTTGTTTTTAAACAAGTTTTAGAGAAAACGGTTTTCCATTTCAAAAATTCAAGTTTTGGAACATACCGATTTTTGTTTAAAGCCTAATTTCAATATCACAAAAATAGTTCAAATGGTTTGTAATATGTGTTGAATTTTAGTCACACATATTTGTATTTCAAAGATCTTAAAAGAACTTATTTTTGTGAAATTTATGTGTATATTATGGGATTTTTTAGAAGGTAAAAAGACAAGTTTTTAATCCCTTAAATATAGTGGCCTAGCCTTCTGCCGGTCGACCGGACGGTCGACCGAGGCAGAAGTCGGTCGACCGGTCTGGTCGACCGATGTGCACGAACGTGCACAGGCCTTATAGACTGGAGGGCTGGTCGACCGACCCGGTCGACCGCCAGAGAGCTTTGCTCTCTGGAACTGGCCCCGGTCGACCGGACGGTCGACTGGCAGAGAGCATCTGCTCTCTGTATCTGGGTCCGGTCGACCGGTGGCTCAACGGGCATAAAAATGACCGTTGGCCGGTGGACTGGGCAGTCGACCGAAAGGGCATTTCTGCCCTTTCTTGGCTGCCAACGGGCAGATTTTTTGGAGGGTTATAAATAGCCCCCTCCTTAGCTAATTTCACAAAGAATTTCAAGAGCAAAATTTTCTATCTTTCCTAGTGTTTTAGCAACAAGTTTTCAAAGAGTTTTTGTGTTATAAAGATCTATCTTTATTTATTTTAAAGTGATGGAAAAATTAAAGAAACATAGAGTCTTTGGGAATTGGTTTTTGTTCTTTATTTTCATAGTCATCTAGAATTTTCCCAAGAGTTTTCTTTGTGATTTGTTTTCTAAACTCTTTGTTTTCTCATACTTGAGCTATCATATCATCCTATCTATAGGATCTTATTTTTGTGGAAAAATTAGTCTGTGGTTGTTGAGACCACCAAGAGTTGTAACCTTCCTTGTACTTGTTGGTATCCCTCTTGTGTAGAGGTGATTGTGGAGGTTGAGTTTGATTGTGTTGGTATCCATCTAAGTGTAGAGGTGATTGTTGGAGTATTGGCTTTGAGCCTTATCCCTCTAGTGTGAGGTGATTGTTGTTAGGCTAAGTGCCCATCCCTCCAAGTGTAGAGGTGATGTCGTTGTGCCTTGCCTCTTGTGTAAAGGTTGTGTTTGTTGGAGAGAGGAGTTGTGTACTCCTAATTGTATTTACCCAAATCCTCAGTGGAGGTTCTCTGTGTGGGAAGTCCTATGTGGACGATATAGTGAAAATCCTTCTGTGTGAGGGCGGGGACGTAGAGCAGTGGCTTGAACCTCGAAACATATCTTATTGTTTGCGTTTGATCCACTATCTCTAACTCTCTCTCTCTCTTATTGTATCTTGTATTGCATCATATTCATATCATATATATACTTGGTATTATTTGTGTGCCTCACTTGTGTTGAACTAAGAAACTTTATATAGCACCTCAACTCTTATTTTGAGGAATTTAGAGGAGATAGTCCAGAGCCTTTTACCGGAAATTCGACTACACTCTTTGTTTACACTAAGGGTGTAGCATTTTGTTTCCGCATCATTTGTTATTAGATTAGCCATACACCTATTTACCCCACTCTAGGTGTACTTTCATCTACAACTCAGCAACTTTATGGAAATCTATTCCAAATGACCTCAAAAAGAACCCATCATGAACCAACACTGATTCTCAAAATGACTGGCCCTCTCCAGTCCATATGTCTTCAAGACGGTCCAGCCAATTCTGAGTAGAGCACACCTAACACCATCAGGCGGCTTCAACAAACTGGATGCACATTCTCCTTATGCAAGCTTAACCATCATCTAACCAAAAGATTAGCTGTTCATCGAGATCACAATGCTTCACCTTTACGTGAAGTCCAACTCTTTACCTCTGCGTGAATCACAATGCTTCATCTACGTGAAGTCCATCTCTTCACCTCTACGTGAAGTCCATCTCTTCACTGCGTGGGAAGGCGGCATGCCTTATGTGAAGTACCAACTACAGTAGGCCACTCCTCTACACTGCGTGAGAGGCGGCACACCCATTGCAAAGGAGCACCACAGCCAAATTTCTCGAGAGCCTAACATTAGCTTCACAGGGACCTATTGCGCCTTTTTGCACCATTGGGGTGATCAGGTCCATTGTGCCCTTGCGCTATTGGGGGATCTTTACATCGTCGAACATCACTCACATACACGACTAGTTCGGGGCATGGCTTTGATACCAATTAAAGCGCGCGAGGGATGTTTGACTGTAGTTGATACTTCACATAAGGCGTGCCGCCTTCCCACCAGTGAAGAGTTGGATCTTGATGGAGCATTTGGTCTTCCAGTGTGAAGATAGTTGAGCTTGCGGGAAGACTCTTTGTTCGAGGGGGGCATTGCTAGGATTTAAGTCGAACAAATAGTCTCACAGCGGTTAGACGTGGGGATGGTTTGGCTATATAAAGATTTGGACAACTTCACCCTGAAGGCTAGTCTTTTGGGATGGTGCCCCGAGTCCTTACATTGGGATCAATCCAACCAACAGCAAACCACTGAGGCTTCCAGAGAGAAGATGACCGTCCAAGGCCGCGAGCAGAGAGTATGCAGATCTCAATTCTGGTTTTTGCCATTTTTGGGTCGAGATTCGGCAGAAGAAGAAATGTTAGAGAAATTACATGGGATTTAAGGTTTTCTTTCGATAAAGTGGAGCTAGAAAGAAGGAATAGAAAAGGGAAGAGCATGGACTAAGCCAGAGGCTTACTTAATAACAAGGAGATTTTATACCAACAATAGACCTTAAAAGGGAACCCTTTACCCTTTCTCATGGAAGAAGCAAATTCTGCTCTGACAAAAGATCAATGCCCTTGAGCAAATGAGAACCTCGCCCTGAAATTTTAAGAAAGTATGTTGGTTGCATTTCTTTTTCATAAACAAAAGAACGGAAAGGATAACCAAGTACGCCTCCTTCCATATCGATGTTTATTCTTTTTTCATATAAATAATTGTTACAACAAAATATGGTCATGTTTTCAGGTGGGACTTGCTCTTTATTAAGTTGCGGAGTCAGATTATTGTCTTGACGGACTGTTGCCTTACACAGTCAACACGATGATCCTATAGCAATGACAGAGCTTTCTAGGTCATGGCGTTGGGCGAGTTCGGAGTTTTAGATTGATGGCAAAGATGAATCGATAGCCTCCGAAGTGATAGAGTCTATGAAGTGGAAGACCACTCAGTAGCACATAGTCAGAGGAAGATTCTGAAACTACAGAGCAGAGTTACTCCTCGGAGGTGAGAAGTGGAAGCGGTTCAGCTTGAAAGAGGCCCAGTTCAGCTTAGAAGCTATCAAGTCCAGAAGTTTCTTTGCCAACGAAACTTGAGGAGCACATCAATGACAGTTCAGGGATCTCACAACTTGTAACTCTAATTTATCCTATAAAAGGGCATGCACCATCATTAGGGTGAAGAGTGATGAAGCATTAATCTATTGTGAGTGCCATTGTACATATCGGCTGTGAGGATTCTCTTCTTCTCCCCTGTAATCTCTTTGATGATAGTGGATTTTGCGGCTCCGTGATTTTTTCGATTTGGATTTTCACATAATTTCTGGTGTATATGATTGATCTGTATTTTTTGCAGCTTTTCTTCTTTCACATTGTTGTCGATCCTAACAACTGGTATCAAAGTGAGATTCGTAATAGTGGACGAAGGAAATATCAGAGTTGAAAGATTTAATGACGCAAACTTTGAGTTTTGAAAGATGCAGATCAAAGACTACCTGTACCAAAAAGATCTTTATGTTCCTCTTGGCGAAAAGCCCCAAAAGCCGAAGGAAATATTGAAAATATACCTAGAGGGGGGTGAATAGGTGTAAGGCTAATCTAATGACAAATGATGTGGAATTAAAAATTAATTGCAACACACTAAGTGTAACCAAAGAGTGTAGCCGAATTCTCGGTGACGGGCTCTGGACTATCTCCTCTCAATTCCTCTAAATAAGAGTTGGTTGCTATATGAAGCTCTCTTGGTTCAACACTAGTGAGGCACCCAAACAATACCAAGCATATAAGATATAAACAATAAGATGCAATGCAAGATATGAAAGAGAGAGTTTAGAGACAGTGGATCAATCGCAAACACTGAGATATGTTTCGAGGTTCGAGCCACTGCTCTACGTCCCCGTCTTTACACAGAAGGATTTTCACTATACGCTCACACAGGACTTCCCACACAGGGAACCTCCACTGAGGATTTGGTAAATACAAACTAGGAGTACATAACTCCTCTCTCCAACAACAACAGCCTCCACACAAGAGGCTAGGCACAATAACAATCACCTCACACATGAGGGATAAGCCACTAATCCAAACAACAACAATCACCTCTACACTTAGAGGGATAAGGCATAAAGACAAAACTCTAACAATCACCTCTGCACTTAGAGGGATAGGCACAAAGTCAAAACTTCAATCTTAATCATCTACACACTTATAGGGATATCAATAAACTCAAACTCCTCCACAATCACCTCTACACAAGAGGGATACCCACAAACTCAAAGCAAAGAGGATTACAACACTTGGTGGTCTTAACAAACCACAAACCAATTTTCTTCACAAAATAAGATCCAATAGATAGGATAGATATGATAGCTCAAGTGTGAGAAAATAAAGAGTTTGAAAAACAAATCACAAAGAAAAACTCTTGGGAAAAACTCTAGATAGAAATATAAATGAAGATCAAAACCAATTCCCAAAGACACTCTTTTTCTTTGATTTTTCCAACCCTTTAAAATAAATAAAAATAAAATCTTTAACTTAAAAACTCTTGGAAACTTGTTGCTAAAACACTTAAGAAGATGGGAAAATTTGCCCTTTTTAAAAACTTGTATGAAATAGCCCAAGAGGGGGGCTATTTATAAGCCACCCAAAAATCTGCCCATTGGCGGCAGGAAAGGGCAAAATTGCCCTTCCAGTTGACCGACACAACGGTCATATTTCTGACCGTTGTGCCTACGGTCGACCGCCCGGTCGACCGGCCAGCCATCGGTCGACCGCCTGGTCGACCGGCCATCACCCAAGAGTGGGGTGCTTTCAGTCGGTCAACCGCGCGGTCGACCGGCCTTTGTGGCTGGCCTTTGTGCACGTCTCATGCACATCGGTCGACCGTTCCGGTCGACCGATCACTGGTCCGGTCGACCGGTTCGGTCGACCGCCTGCTGATCTGGCTGAAGGTTTTGGGTATTGAAAACTTGTCTTTTTAATTTCATTTAAATCCCATAAAATCACATAAATTTCACAAAAATAAGTTCTTATAAGATCTTTGAATAACAAATATGTGTGACTAAAATTCAACACATATTACAAACTATTTGAATCATTTTTGTGATATTGAAATTTGGCCTTTAAATAAAAACGGTATTTTCAAAAAACTAAACTTTAAAATGGAAATCCGATTTTTTCAAAACTCATGTAAATACAAAAACATGATATTGAAACAAATTTGAATCCAATTTACATATAAGATATATATCTATGTTTTTGACATGAAATTCAAAACGGTTAAACCGAAAATCAAACATTAAACTTGTGTGTGTGTGTGTGAACTTGAGCATATCAACACTATCTATCTTTACACAAGATCTAAACATACTAAACTAAACACAAAATCGAAGTCTTCTTGTCTTCAAGCCGACTCGATCCAAACGCGATCCAACGAGCTTGACTCCAACTTAGTGCTAGATGCGATCTTGACGTGGAGCTCTTAAATCTACATATGTTAGCTCCAAAACTCCTTTGTTGAAGCTAAACACCTACTAAGATCTTGATCAAATATCTGAAACTAATTAAGACAAGATCATTAGTAAACTATAACTACATGAATTAATCATCATCAAAACTAGTGTGATGGGCATCTGGGCCAACAACTCCTCCTTTTTGATGATGACAAAACTCATGGAGTTATATATGCAAGGATTAAAGTTAAGCTTCATAGAAGCTCCCCCTTAACTTATGCATAGTAATAAACAAATAGATATTCAATGAAGTGCATAAACCAAACAATATATCTATGCATAAACAAGGAATTAAACATGCATATATAAACTCTCCACATACTTTAATCATGCATATAAAACTCTTTAAATACTTCTCTCCCTTTTTGTCAATTCATCAACAAAGGGGTGAAAACAAATCAAACAATAAGGATATATATGCGATATACATTCATGAAGAGAAGTGACGTAAAGTTAACTCCCCCTACATACATGCATTACATAAAACAGAGATGATTAAACCCTAATCACATAACGCATAATATACAACCTCCCCCTACACACGTGTAATACATAAAGAAGAGAGGTCAAGCTCCTCAATATGAGATACACTCAACATGAATCTATATATAGAGAAGATGTTAAGTTTTTCTTGCATATAAGCAATACATATCAAAACATTATGAAACCTCTTTAAAATAAATTTATGATACCAATTGAAAATATCTTGTAAACTTTTTATACCAATAGAAAATGAAACATTGTACATTTTTTATACCAATTGAAATATATATTGTAAATTTTGATACCAACTGAAAGTAAAAACCAACTATTTGGGTAAACACAACTCATTTTACAATAAGGATACCAAATAGAGAATAATACCAATTTAAGATTATTGATACCATATTGAAAATGTTGGCATATACCAAAACAAAGTATTTTTCATCATAAAGAATAGGAGTAAGATACCAATTGAAAATAAAACCGATTGAAAAGATAAAACACGAATTTTTCTCCCCCTTTATGAAATACTAATAAAAACAATGCATAAGCTTGTATTGAGGTATGGAGATGAATCATAATTATATGCGTAGAATTAGCGAATCTGAAGTTAAAAGAGGCCTTGAAGAGAATGAAGTCAAGAAAAGCTGCTGGCCCGGATGGAATTCCTATTTAGGTATGGAGATGCTTAGGAGAGGTAGGCGTGAGATGGCTGACAAACCTTTTTAATAAGATCTGACTAACTAAAAAGTTGTCAAATGAGTGGAGGAAGAGTACCTTAGTACCTCTCTATAAGAACAAGGGTGATATCCAGAGTTTTTCAAACTATCATGGAATAAAACTCATGTGTCACACCATGAAGCTTTGGGAAAGGGTAATTGAATACAGGTTAAGGCAGAATGTTACAATATCATAGAACTAGTTTGGGTTTATGTCGGGGCGATCGACGACAGATGCTATTCATTTGCTTCGTTAACTTATAGAGCGATTTCGAGAGAGGAAGAGAAATTTGCATATGGTCTTTATTGATTTAGAAAAAGCTTATGATAAGGTGCCACGAGAGGTAGTATGCTGGATATTGATGAAAAAGGGAGTCCCCATAAAGTATATTGACATAATCAAGGATATGTACGATGGAGTAGTGGCAAATATCAGAACGTGTGGAGGCATAACAAGTGATTTTTCTATCACAATTGGATTGCATCAAGGATCTGCATTGAGTCCATTCTTATTTGCCATAGTGATGGATGAGATTACTAGAGCTATTCAGGATGAAATACCCTGGTGTATGCTATTTGTGATGATATTGTCCTAGTCGATGAGACGAGAGCTGGGGTAAATGCTAAATTGGAGTTATGGAGGTAAACTCTAGAATCTCGAGGTTTTAGATTAAGTAGGGCCAAAACAGAGTATATGGAGTATAAATTCAGTAAACAGGAAATCCGAGATTAAGTATTGTTAGACTAGATGGATAAAAAATACCGATGAGCAATCATTTTAAGTACTTGGGTTTTATTATCCAAAAGGATGGAGAGATTGATAGTGATGTCAACCATGGGATTCAAGCCGGCTGGTTGAAATGGAGGAGGGCAACATGAGTTTTATGTGATCGTAACATTCCGTTATGGCTAAAGGAAAAGTTTTATCGGACTGCTATTAGGCCAGTTTTGTTATATGGCACAGAATGTTGGGTTATAAAGAGACATCATGCCTAGAAGATGAGTGTAGCAGAGATGCGCATGCTTTATTGGATGTGTGGTAACACGCAAAGAGATAAGTTGAGAAATGAGGATATTCGTACTAAGATAGTTGTAGCCTCTATAGAAGAGAAGATGAGAGAAAATTACCTATGATGGTTTGGTCATGTGCGACAAGACCTATAGATGCACCAGTCCGACGAGTAGAGTGTATCAATTTAGGGCAAGTTAAAAGAGCGCAGGGGAGACCGAAGAAAACATGGATGGAGGTAATACGACAAGATATGGAGGCTAAAGGTCTTAGTGAAGGCATATTGCCCGATAGGAATGAGTGGAGAAAGCTGATCCATGTGCCCGATCCGGCTAATTCTCTTTTGGTTCATGTAGCCTACCCCAAATACTTGGGACAAATGGCTTAGTTGTTGTTGTTGTAAGCTTATATTGGATACCAATTGAAAAATAATTGACATTAAGGAGTAAATCAAGTTTACCATAAATATAATTTGTGCTTAAGATGTAAAGATATTGTAAGTACAATCAAATCACATATATATATATATATATATATATATATATATATATATATATATATATATATATATATATATATATATATATATATATATATATATATATATATATATATATATATATATATATATATGTATGAAAATGTAAATACCAATTGAAATTGATACTAGTTGAAGTTTGAAGTATACATATATGGAAAACAAAAATATGAGTATACAAAAAATATCAATTGTAATACCAATTGAAAATATATTGAGGATCAAGTGTATAACTCATTGATAGATGAAAGAGTAGTGTGAAGTATAGCACGAGTATTATGTAAAGAGAAAGGTTTAGAATCAACCTTGGTGCTTGTTTACTCCACAAATGTATGTAAGATGTTCAATGTACCCTTTCTTATCTCCGCTATAGCCTAGGGCTATACCGAGTCGGATCTCAGGGAGAGCTAGCGTAGAAGCGTTACGATACACGTGAGAAAAGGAAACGAGAACTCTTCTATGTTTCAAAAGAATAAAGAATCAAAAGAAAAACAAATAAAAGAATTAGTGGCTATGTTCATGGTGGAAATCGGGAGAAATCAAGATTGAGATGGATTTGAACTAACAACTAAAAAGAAAGTAAAATCAAGAAAACTTTGAATGCAAGAAATCCATGACTAGCTAACCTTAACTACCTTGCTAAACTAACTAAACTCCGTGATAGTGATGCGTGCCTCATGTTGATTCATCGGCATGTATTGTCTTGCTTGTGATCTAATTACTTTCCCACTAAGATGATGGGGATTCATTCTTGGACTTGTCTTGTAGCCTCCATAGATGGTCATCGGCCTACAAGATAGACTTTCACTAATGGAATCACAAGAGATACACTCAAGGGATGCAAATGAAGAACATACAACTTTCACTAATGGAAGTAGTGAAGTTGTACATCAATTAGCATATTGGTGCTCCATCTCCATGTTCCATCAAGGCACTAGTTCAAAGACTAGGCTCTACATGAGGCACACATGAATCATATGGAGAATTACAACAAGATTCTTGCCAAGAAATGAAACAAAACCCATCGGAGAAGAGAAGATCATACAAATTGCAAGATGAAGTAAAGCAATCACCCATGAGTTAGGAGTTAGCAAGAGTAGTGGTTAGCTAGTACATGGAACAAGAAATTAGCTACTAGACATTACAAAAGCAAAGCAAAGCATGATTGAATTGCTAGAAATTAACAAAGCAAGTAACAAAGCAAAATAAAAGCAAGTGAAGAAGACAAACTAGAATCAAGCTCAAGTAGATATGTAGAGAATGGATCAATCCTTGTATAGCTCCAAGTTGTCACTCCTTGTTGATACAAGCTCTCTCTCTCATACAAATCTCTCTTGCAATGAAATCTAGGGAGGAGAAGAGAGATCTAAAGAAAGAAAACTAGAGAAAAACAACTAAAAATTACAAACCCTAAACTAATCTCTCTCTCTTCTCTGATCAGTCTTTGCTCGCAGGTCCAAGTGAGGTATTTATAGGAGAACTGAGAAGCTTCTGGAGATAAGGTGGTTGCCACAAAATCCGGGGATTAACAACCCTAAGATTGCCGCGCCCATGCCGCGGGCCGCGGCAATCTCATGGCCGTTGGATCTGATCTTCTTGTTGGAGATTGGTTAAGAAGTGGTTGGCCACGTGGCATGGTTAGAATCTCCGTTTGTTGGGCGGATCTCTCTGGATCTGGAGTGAGATTTGACTTTATCTTGAATCTTTAACTAATCACCTTAATTATTGCTAATTAAGGTAATTAATTACTTTATCTCCTTTTAATTGTGTACCTGCAAATATGTAGAGAAGATGAGTAAAAATCACTTATTTATTTGTATTATGCATGGGAGTTGTGATGTAAAATATGCAATATTGTGTACTAATCACACCCCCACACTTATTCTTTTGCTCGTCCCGAGCAAAACAAAGAAAAAGAAAAACTAAGCTACAAGTTTATTACACCACTTTCGCAGGTGACGCGATTGCACTGAGCATGTGCAACAAGCCGTTAAACCTCTAGGTTACCCTAGAGGAGGAGTGTTGTCTCCTGAGGGTTTTCAGCGGATTACACCCACAAAATCCATAAAGAAAGAAGACAAATGTTAGTATTTTGAAAACGCATTTTGAATAAGAGACAAGTTTACGAACTATTTTTGCAAAAATATAAGTGATCCTAGGTCATAAGTCCACCTATAATTATTCTTCCTTAAACTTAGTCTCTATGCAAGATCTTGTTTTTAATTAAGGTAAGAATTCAAAATTGGATTGAATATTTTATCTTTCATAAAACCTAGATAATATGCACACCGTGTAAGTGAAGATTTCTGGGATTTCAACTCCAACCATCAAGCCATTTATTTATATATATTCTTTTTTTCTTTTTCTTCCCTTAGTTTTATTAGGCTTTCTAATTCACCCATGTAGCGAGCCTATAACCGATGACTCCCAGACCAGATGGTCTTAGGGCACCAGATGAGGAAACATCCCTCGGGTTTAAGGACTCGAGTGAAAAAGGCCACAAAACTAAGAGGGATTATTCTTAATCACCGTTAGGCGTGAATAATCATGCTTCTTGAGGCACAATTACCCAGCTTAATAAGTGAGATCACTGTTAGGCGGAGTCATCATGCTTCTTGAGGCACAATTTCCCAGCTTAATAAGTGATCTTTTATTTATATATTTTTTTTTCTTTTTCTTTTTCTCTTTTTTTTTTTTTTTTTATATATATATATATATGGCATTTTTGGTCTTTGTTTCCATCCCAAGAAATGTGTAAGTGTAAAGTGCATATTATCTAAGGCAAAAATGCAAGATAAAAATATCTCCTCAATTTTACTTACTTAGCCTATAATCTCAAACAAGATCTATTATTTCAACTAAGTTTAAGATGTCATAATTAAGGCTTTCTTAATTTCTAACTTAAAATAGATCAAAACTTTGTTTCTTATTTCAAAAAGTTTTTATTTTTTGTTTATTTTTTATTTATTTTTTTTTATTTATATTTTCTAAAAGAAAAGCAAAATCTAAAAAGAAAATGGAAAATCTAGAAAAAAGATAAAATCTAAAAATAGAAAAAAGATAAAATCTAAAAATAAAAGACCTAAAAAGAAAATAAAAGTCCTAAAAAATAAAAATCCTATAAAGAAAAGAAAATCCTACGTTAGTAAACCCTCCCCCACACTTATTTCATGCATTGTCCTCAATGCATTATGGTAAATGTATGCATGAAACAGGTAAGAGGTAGGAAAAATTATTTACAAGGAATATACAAATGTAACTCTCACCTGGGTTTTTGGTCGCTTCCCTCTGGCCCGTTTCCCATCGTTCCAATGTGTTCTCTTTCTTGAACTCCATTGGGAAACGGTCTGAATTGTTCTTACCCTAGGTGATTCCAGTTTCAATTTGTTGTTATTTTCATTCATACTCTTTCCACCACATCGTTCACAAACAAAATCCTTCTCATCACTTTCACTTAAAATCTCATCACTTCCAGTGTTTAGAAATTTTAGCTCTTCTCCATATAATTCTTCAAAACTCACATTAACATCCGGAAGTGGACAATTAACTAATTTACCCCGAGTTGACTCATCTAAGCACATGATCTCATCAGCAAACAAGTCTTCAAATGATATATCAATTGGAGGTTCAAATACAGTCTCAGTTGGCTCATTGAAAGTGAAGATATCAACTTTCCCCTTTTTAAAGGGTACTCGGATAAGAGAATCACAAGATTGTGACTCATCTTTTGGATCTTCACCTTTCTCCTCACAATTGTTACTAATGAAATTAACCTCAAATGTTTGATCTTTTGTTTTGTGAGGCTGTGTGTGGAAGACATTGTGTTCATGTGTCATGTTACCAAAAGTCAACCTCATTGATCCATTCCGGCAATTAATGATTGCATTTGCAGTAGCCAGGAATGGTCGACCCAGAATGACAGGAATTTGTGCCCTTTGATTGGAATTTGACACTGGTTTTGTTTCAAGGACAACAAAGTCAACTGGATAAAAGAATTCTCCAACTTTGACCAGGACATCTTGAATTACCCCCTTGGGTTTAGTAACAGAGCGGTCAGCCAAATGAATGGTCATTTGGGTTGGGTGGAGATCACCTAACCCCAATTGTTGGTACACAGAGAAAGGTAGGAGATTGATACTGGCCCCCAAATCAAGAAGTGCCCTATTTATTGTAGTCTGTCCTATGATGCATGAAATGGTGGGGCTCCCTGGGTCTTTGTACTTAACAGGAATTGGACCAGTGAGCAACTCATTGATGGATGATGCAAGGAAGACTTTTTTAGGGACTTGGGTCTTCCTCTTCTTGGTGCACATTTCCTTCAAAAATTTGGCATATGATGGCACTTGTTGAATGGCATCAAGAAGAGGGACATTGATTTGGACCTTATTGAATGTTTCTTTTATTTTCTCCATGTGAGCATTTGACTTGTTATTTCTCAGCCTATTTGGATATGGAACTATAGGCTTGTATGTATGCTCATCTACCTTTTCTTCACCCTTGGCCTTGGAAGTGGATGGCTCTGTACTAGAGGATGGGTTGTCAAAAGTTGGTGACATTGGGACATGAGGAGTTTGCTTTGGTACTGGATGAGATTGTGGACTAGAAACCTTATTGTCAACTTGTTTACCAGATCTCAGGGTATGAATGGCATGACAGTGACTGGGTCCTGACTCTTCAACTTTGGGATTTAGCAATGGCTGGCTTAAGAACAGTCCTTTTTGATTCTCAGCCAATTGCTTGATCTGGACCTTCATTTCATTCAACTCCTGTTGCTGGTTCTTTGTTAAGGTTTCTATCATTTGTTTCAACTCAGATATTTCAGAATTATTTTGGGGTGGATGTTGAGGATATGGAGATTGGAATTGTGATTGGTAATATGGTGGAGGATTCTGATAAGACTGATATGACTGTGGTGGACTTTGAGATGGATGAAAATACAGTGAATTCTGATCGAAACTGGATGGATGAAAATGAGCATTGTTTGGATATGGAAGTGGTGGCATATGATGCTCAGGACCAGACTGACTCCATGGAAAATTTGGATAGTTCTGCCATCCTGAATTGTAAGTATTGGAGTATGGGGGTCTGGTAAATGCTACATTCATGTTCTCCTGAAATGGGGGCTGATACAATGGACACTCCTCAACAACATGGCTAAGGTCTTGACATTTGGTGCAACCTGGTCTAATCAAAGGCAATGGGTTGACCTGATTGACCACAGAATTCCCTTTTGACTCAAGCAACTCTATCCTCTTCATTAATTGTGTGATCTTGGTTTCTGAAGCTAGAGAGGATTCTTTGGATTGTGTACCAGTTCTGGAAGTGGTGGGAGTCGGTTTGTCAGGGCATGACTCCCACTGAATGGTTTTCTCAGCTAGGGTTTCAAAGAGATCCCACCCCTGATGTTCATCTTTCTTCAGAAATTCCCCTTGGCACATGGATTCTAAAAGTGTTTTCGTTTCGTAATCTAATCCATCATAGATAATCTGGCATAGCCGCCATTTCTCTATGCCGTGATGGGGACATAGGGCAAGGAGGTCTTTGAAACGCTCAAGATACTTCCAGAAAGGTTCATTTGGGTCCTGCTTGAATTGCATTATATTTTTTCTCATGAGGGCTGTTTTGTGGATAGAATAGAATTTCCTAAGAAAGACCTTAACAAAATCATCCCATGAAGATATGGAACTGACAGGAAGATTATAAAGCCATTTCTTAGCTAAATCTTTAAGTGCAAACGGTATGAACCGTAACCTAACAGCATCCTCAGAAAGTTGGGATATTCTCATCATTTGGCATACCTCTTCAAACTCACGAATAAAGAGGTACGCGTCCTCAGACTCAAGACCATGGAATCGGGGAAGTGTACTAATGAATTGTGGTTTCAGCTCAAAATGATTTCCATTAGGCTCGGGGAGAAGAATGCATGAAGGAATGGAGGTGCGAATCGGATAGAATCGATCTTGAAGTGAGACGTTGTTGGTCATGATGAAGTGGTTGTGGAAGTGTAAGTGTAGAAAGAATTAGGATCACAAAACCACTATTGTATATACAATCACAAACAACGTACACCGATCACACCAGCGAAAAAGAAAAAATAACAAACAACAAAAGAAAAAATCAATCCAAGCTTGTCTAGGGTTTCTGGTCCTAGGTGACTCCTAAATAGACTGTCCACGGGAGGTTTGGTGTGGACTCTGACTATAAGCAAATCAGCCAGGGAAGGGTAAAGTCGTTGGGAGGTTTTCCGTCCGAAGACGTTCCTTAATTAAGTAACCAACAACCTTCGGGCTTTCGGCCCTTAACCCCTTTCCTAGACACCGATTTTACAGAAGTCAATTTCCAACACTTTTCCCCCTTAGGATAATCTCCTAAGTGAGTCCGGATGTCCCTAGGGCCAACGTCTATCAAATTTTATTTACAAGCTTAGGATTGTGAGTACGTGGGGAAAATGATTTCCGGGCTAAGGAAAGGGTAATGACCTCCCCCACCTTATGTTATTTACAGGATATGCCCTTAAAGTAAATTCGTGCAAGTGTACGATGAAAGATAACAAGGATACACTCAAAGCATGAAAATCAAACAAAGAGTGAGTCTTAGTCTATATGCAATGAATCACGTACCTTGTCCCACGCACTCTTCAACAGTAAATTTAAAGTAATTGAAAGACACGTGCCTATAATGCAAGATGTCTAACAATTTTTTAGCAATTATCAACCAATTTCTTACTGTTGAATTAATTAACAGGAATACAGTGAAGTATACAGGAAATGAAGTATATAGGCAGCAGTATCTTGCAGAGCAGAAGCCCCTACAAAAATTTTGTAAGTAGTGAACTCTAAAGTGCCGCGTTCCCACGGCAATTCTTGTGGATCCGCGGCACAATAGAGGGATCCTGGGCTCTGCTTTCTTGAGCAGAGGCCCAGGTCCACTTATATGATTCTGCTGTGCAAATATTTTGAATCTTCAACCTGTACCTGCAACAGAGAAGATATATCGTTTAGTTTCTCACTTTTAAAATACCGTCGCTCTCCCCGGCAACGGCGCCAAAATTGATAGATGAAAGAGTAGTGTGAAGTATAGCACGAGTATTATGTAAAAGAGAAAGGTTTAGAATCAACCTTGGTGCTTGTTTACTCCACAAATGTATGTAAGATGTTCAATGTACCCTTTCTTATCTCCGCTATAGCCTAGGGCTATACCGAGTCGGATCTCAGGGAGAGCTAGCGTAGAAGCGTTACGATACACGTGAGAAAAGGAAACGAGAACTCTTCTATGTTTCAAAAGAATAAAGAATCAAAAGAAAAACAAATAAAAGAATTAGTGGCTATGTTCATGGTGGAAATCGGGAGAAATCAAGATTGAGATGGATTTGAACTAACAACTAAAAGAAAGTAAAATCAAGAAAACTTTGAATGCAAGAAATCCATGACTAGCTAACCTTAACTACCTTGCTAAACTAACTAAACTCCGTGATAGTGATGCGTGCCTCATGTTGATTCATCGGCATGTATTTGTCTTGCTTGTGATCTAATTACTTTCCCACTAAGATGATGGGGATTCATTCTTGGACTTGTCTTGTAGCCTCCATAGATGGTCATCGGCCTACAAGATAGACTTTCACTAATGGAATCACAAGAGATACACTCAAGGGATGCAAATGAAGAACATACAACTTTCACTAATGGAAGTAGTGAAGTTGTACATCAATTAGCATATTGGTGCTCCATCTCCATGTTCCATCAAGGCACTAGTTCAAAGACTAGGCTCTACATGAGGCACACATGAATCATATGGAGAATTACAACAAGATTCTTGCCAAGAAATGAAACAAAACCATCGGAGAAGAGAAGATCATACAAATTGCAAGATGAAGTAAAGCAATCACCCATGAGTTAGGAGTTAGCAAGAGTAGTGGTTAGCTAGTACATGGAACAAGAAATTAGCTACTAGACATTACAAAAGCAAAGTAAAGCATGATTGAATTGCTAGAAATTAACAAAGCAAGTAACAAAGCAAAATAAAAGCAAGTGAAGAAGACAAACTAGAATCAAGCTCAAGTAGATATGTAGAGAATGGATCAATCCTTGTATAGCTCCAAGTTGTCACTCCTTGTTGATACAAGCTCTCTCTCTCATACAAATCTCTCTTGCAATGAAATCTAGGGAGGAGAAGAGAGATCTAAAGAAAGAAAACTAGAGAAAAACAACTAAAAATTACAAACCCTAAACTAATCTCTCTCTCTTCTCTGATCAGTCTTTGCTCGCAGGTCCAAGTGAGGTATTTATAGGAGAACTGAGAAGCTTCTGGAGATAGGTGGTTGCCACAAAATCCGGGGATTAACAACCCTAAGATTGCCGCGCCCATGCCGCGGGCCGCGGCAATCTCATGGCGTTGGATCTGATCTTCTTGTTGGAGATTGGTTAAGAAGTGGTTGGCCACGTGGCATGGTTAGAATCTCCGTTTGTTGGGCGGATCTCTCTGGATCTGGAGTGAGATTTGACTTTATCTTGAATCTTAACTAATCACCTTAATTATTGCTAATTAAGGTAATTAATTACTTTATCTCCTTTTAATTGTGTACCTGTAAATATGTAGAGAAGAGGAGTAAAAATCACTTATTTATTTGTATTATGCATGGGAGTTGTGATGTAAAATATGCAATATTGTGTACTAATCACTCATACCTACTACCCTATTCATGCACATGTTTTAGAAGATTTTCAATTTTGAGCATACAAGGCATGATCGCCTATCTATCCACCCTTAGAAGGTAGGGTTTTTCAAAAATAGGATTTAAAAATAATTTTAACATATTTGAAAACTCTACCAAGTGAAGAATATGAACTAATTTAAGATAATTTGAAATAATTAGTTATAAGTTCTTCAAAACATGAAACCAATTCATATATTTCATGAATCATACATTTTGCATAAAATTGACACTCAAGATATATAAAGTTCAACAAAGTACTCATAAAACAAAGTAATGAATAAACACAGATAGTGTGAGTGTATAAGAGTCATGTGAAAAGTATAATCATGGAAATAGGTAATGAGCTCATATTGAAATTCTTTCTCAAAAATATGAAAATCATGAAAATTTAATTTTCATCAAAGTAATACAAACTTCAAGGTATATGTATGCTTTGTCTAAACTAGAAGTATACATACATATCCCAAACACAAATGAGTCCATAATAGAATATTGCATGAAAAGCAAGTGACTCTAAGATAGACATGTATATCTAGAGTTTTGACAAAATTAACATATATATGAAGCTAAACATAATTTCATGAAACATGTACAAAATAAGGAATAAAAGTTAAAATGCAAGAATCATTAAAACTAGGCTATACAAGTACATCTAATGGGTACAAATAAGTAACATAGCACAAACATATAATAATCAAATATGGCTCACTAGTTGTCTAAGTATATACACAAGTTTTAATGAATACTACATCTAAACATGTAATCAAAACCATGAAGTACAAAATCATAGACAAAAATCAATATGATCATTATGTAAATTCACATGTCTTAGAACTAGCTTATTCATAGTAGTTAAACAATAGTGAGAACACAAAAGTAATGGTCCATATAATATGGGTGTATCTCAAATACTACATATGCATATCACAAGTCTAATTAACATGGCATTTAATATAATAATCATGAAAAATCAAAACAAGCTAGAAATCACTACTATGAAAGCATGTAAACGAAATGGGAGTTAGAGATAGTTACCAAAACTAATAGGGCTTATCTCTAGGTCTCTAAACCATGGTGGTCCTCCCACCAAACTTCCCTTGAAAGTGATGCATCCAAAAGTGTCACCATTTTGCTCAGAATGCATCCACCATCAAGGCACCATTACTCTCACGTCAAGCGAGAGCCCACACCTACATCAAATACAATAGGAGTGGCTTTTGGTACCCATACCTTATTGGGTCTAAGGGGGTTAGCACCTTTCCTAACCCAAACAAATTTATTTGCAAAATTTGAATTATGTATCCTATCATAACAAAACTTTGCAAGGTGGCCCATACGTCCACAATGTGTACAAGTGTACACATAGCATACATAGAATCATGTGTGTGAGCATGATGAGCATGTGTATACCGTGATTTGTGTACATGCATGTGAGGATCATGTTTCTTGCGAAACATAGATTCCAAACGTGTGTGGTTTATAGCACAATGGCTCAAAGTGGAGCCCAAACAATCTACATTCTTCTTTAACATAATTATATCATTTTCAATATTAGAAGAAGAAGTGGGAGCATGCAACATGTTTGTTAATAGAAGATGAATTTATAATAGCATCACAAATATGAGAATCTAATTCATTTTTCAAAGTTTTATTATCCTTTGAAACCAAATCCAATTCTTTTGAAATAGAAGCAATTTTATTTTCACAGAATTGTTTTCTTTAAAACAAAATCAAGTTTTAAGACAAAACCTCATTTTTCTCAAAACGTCATCACAATCATTTTTACTTTTTAAGATTTTGTTTTCATTTAAGATAAGATCAAGTTGAGATTTCAATGAGTCCCTTTCATTAGAAATCTCATCCCTCTCTTGCAAAGCCATGTTAAGTTTTAAAAACAAATCCTTATTTTCTTCTTTTATTTTAAAAGTTTTCTTTTTTAAAACTTGGTATTTTTCTAGCAAGTTTTCACACACAATGGAAACCTCTTCATTTAAAGCATTGGCATCCATACTATCATAATCATCATTAGAAGAGCTAGCACAATCATCTAGATAAGTTTTCGAATTTACCTCAAGGGAGCCATTCCCTTGGACCATATAGCAAGTTTCGTCGGACTCATCCACCAAGGGTTTTTTCTCCATGTGGTTTGTCGTCTGTACCTTTAGAGAGGTCAATATGTTCCACACTACAAAAGAGGAATCACAATGAGAAACTAACATAAGATATTCTTTGCTAAGAGTGCGCCTAAGTGCCTCTAGGGATTGTTCATTGGTCTCTATATGCTTGTCATTATCAAGATAAGATTCTTGGTAGTGGCAAGGTAAACATGCATACCGAGGGTTTTAAGGTACATGGACATCTTAACTTTCCAAACATCAATGTTAGAAGTATCATATATGGGAGGGGTCATGATGTCCATGAGTGTGTGTAAACAAATAAGTGTGCAAATATAAATATTAGATTAACTAACCAAGATCTCATACCTATGTGGTTAAACCTAATATCAGGAACGTAGGCTCTGATACCAATTGAAAATGCACCTAGAGGGGGGTGAATACGTGTAAGGCTAATCTAATGACAAATGATGCAGAATTAAAAACTAATTGCAACACACTAAGTGTAACTAAAGAGTATAGCCGAATTCTTGTGACAGGCTCTGGACTATCTCCTCTCAATTCCTTTAAATAAGAGTTGAGGTGCTATATGAAGCTCTCTTGGTTCAACACTAGTGAGGCACACAAACAATACCAAGCATATAAGATATGAACAATATGATGCAATGCAAGATATAAAAGAAAGAGTTTAGAGATAGTGAATCAATCGCAAACACCGAGATATATTTCGAGGTTCGAGCTACTGCTCTACATTCCCGCCTTCACACAGAAGGATTTTCACTATACATCCACACAAGACTTCCCACACAGGGAATCTCCACTGAGGATTTGGCAAATACAAATTAGGAGTACACAACTCCTCTCTCCAATAACAACAACCTCCACACAAGAGGCTAGGCACAACAATAATCACCTCACACAAGAGGGATAAAGCACTAAGCCAAACAACAACAATCACCTCTACACTTAGAGGATAAGACACTAAGCCAAAACTCCAACAATCACCTCTACACTTAGAGGGATAGGCACAAAGTCAAAACTCCAACCTTAATCACCTTTACACTTAGAGAGATACCAACAAACGCAAACTCATTCACAATCACCTCTACACAAGAGGGATACCCACAAACTCAAAGCAAAGAGGATTACAATACTTGGTGGTCTCAACAAACCACAAACCAATTTTCTTCACAAAATAAGATCCTATAGATAGGATAGATATGATAGCTCAAGTATGAGAAAATAAAGAGTTTGGAAAATAAATCACAAAGAAAAACTCTTGGGAAAAACTCTAGATAGAAATATAAATGAAGATCAAACCAATTCCCAAAGACTCTCTTTTTCTTTGATTTTTCCAACCCTTTAAAACAAATAAAGATAAAATCTTTTCCCAAAAAACTCTTGAAAACTTGTTGCTAAAACACTTAAGAAGATGAGAAAATTTGCTCTTTATAAAAACTTGTATGAAACAGCCCAAGAGGGGGTATTTATAAGCCATCCAAAAATCTGCCCATTGGCAGCAGGAAAGGGCAAAATTGCCCTTCCTGTCGACCGCCCGGTCGACTGGCGCAACGGTCATATTTCTGACCGTTGTGCCTCTGGTCGACCACCCGGTCGACCGGCCACAGCCATCGGTCGACCGCCCGGTCGATCGGCCAGCACCCGAGAGTGGGGTGCTTTCAGTCAGTCGACCGTCCGGTCGACCAGCCTTTGTGGCTGGCCTTTGTGCACGTCTCGTGCACTTCGGTCAACCGTTCTGGTCGATCATTCACTGGTCCGGTCGACCGCCAGCTGATCTTGCTAAAGGTTTTGGCTATTGAAAACTTATCTTTTTAATTTCAATTAAATCCCATAAAATTACATAAATTCACAAAAATAAGTTTTTATAACATCTTTGAATAACAAATATGTGTGACTAAAATTCAACACATATTGCAAACTATTTGAACCATTTTTTTGATATTGAAATTTGGCCTTTAAACAAAAAACAGTATTTTCTGAAAACCAAACTTTGAAATGGAAATCTGATTTTTTCAAACTCATGTAAATACAAAAATATGATATTGAACAAATTTGAATCCAATTTACATATAAGATATATATCTATGTTTTTGACATGAAATCCAAAATCGGTTAAACCGAAAACCAAACATGTGTGTGTGTGTGTGTGAACTTGATCTAAACATACTAAACTAAACACAAACCGAAGTCTTCTTGTCTCCAAGCCGACTCGATCCAAACGCGATCCAACGAGCTTGACTCCAACCGAGTGCTAGATGTGATCTTGACGCGCGAGGTCTTAAATCTACATGTGTTAGCTCCAAAACTCCTTTGTTGAAGCTAAACACATACTAAGATCTTGATCAAATATCTGAAACTAATTAAGCACAAGATCATTAGTAAACTATAACTACATAAGTTAATTATCATCAAAACTAGAGTGATGGGCCTCTGGGCCAACAGTCCGACAGCGAGTGAGAGATCCTAGCTCGGAAAGCCTAGGGGCGATCCAATTATCCCTGACATCGACGATTGCATTCAACGTCTCCAAGGAGAAGACGATCAAAGACTTGATGGCAGCGCTATTGAAGATATACGAGAAACCCTCAGCTTCAAACAAGGTTTTCTTGATGAAGAAGTTGTTCAACGTAAAGATAGCAGAGAGAGGAACGTCGTTGAGCATCTCAATGAATTTAACATGATAACGATCTAGATGGAATCCGTTGAGATCAATTTTGATGACAAAATCAGGGTGCTGGTTCTATTGTTCTGTTTGCCAGAGGCTTGGGATGGTCTGGTGATAGCGGTGAGCAATTCCTATGGGACACGAACTTGAAGTTTGATGATGCGGTGGGTGTACTTCTCAGCAAAGAGGCATGTAGGAAGTCATCGGGGTTGGCTGAGATATCAGGTAATTGCCTGAGTGCTGATAGGAGAGGAAGGTCGATGACTAGTGAAAAGAAAAAGAATGGCAAGTCCAAATCCAAATCAGGGAGAGCAAATTCAAGTCAAGGGATGTCGGGTGTTGGCTGTGTGTCGTGAGAAGAGGCATATTCAAAGGGATTGCAAGTAGAAAAAGATGGAGAAGAAAAAAAGCAAAGCGAAGGATTCCACATACGTCATGGAAAGTGATGGATCTGATGCTTTGATCCTCTCCTTGGCTGGTTTGAGAGAATCATGTGGTGATTGATTCAGGTGCCTCTTTCCGCGCCACTTTCTGACAAAACATCTTTCAAAACTATGTGAAACGTAAACTTGAAAAGGTGTATTTGGAGATGATGAATCATGTAATATGTCAGGAAGAGTGATGTGATGGTTAGTCTCTCTAATAACTCGACATTGAAACTAAAGAACGTCAAACATGTATCGAAGCTGAATAGAAATATAATCTCTATCGATCAGCTTGCAGATGGATAAATGAAGACCACATTCGATGATGATGAATGCAACATCACGAAGGGTGCAATGGTGATGACACACAGCAAGAAGGAAGGTACCTTCTACATGATGTCGGGCTTCGAAGCATCAATTTCAACTGCTTCATCAGAATTGGATGCCGGAGTGTGGCGCCAGAGACTTGGGCATATGAGCAAGAAGGGAATGAAGGTTATGCTTTCCAAGGATAAGTTGCCATGGTTGAAATCTATCGACTTAGATTTTTGTGAAGACTGTTTCTAAGGGAAGCAGCGGAAAGTCAGTTTCTCAAGGTGAGAAAGACTTCAAAGGCAGAAAGGTTGACGATGTGGTAAGGCTTCAGTTCACTCTCTCGAAGGATCATTAATTTTGTGATCTTTATTAAGATTCTAGTAGAAAAGTCTGAATCTATTTCTTGAAGTACAAGTCGAATGTTTTCGATATGTTTAAGAAATGATTGGCCCAAGTTGAGAATGAATTAGGTCAGAAGCTTAAGTGCTTAAATCTGACAATGGGTGAATACTACGATTACAAATTTGAAGAGTTCTGCGCGAGTCAGAAAATCTGTAGAGTGAAGACAATTTTGAGAAACCCTTATCAGAATGGGGTGGCAGAGCGTATGATCATCACAATACTGGAGCGTGCCAGGAGATACGGATACACGTTGCATTGCCCAAGCAGTTCTGGTAGATGCAGTCAACACGATAGTGTATCTGATCAATAGAGAGCCATCAATGTCCTTGAATTGTGGGATACCAGAGGAAGCATGGACCGGCAAAGAGGTAAACCTGAATCATCTGCGTACTTTTAGTTACATCTTATATGTCCATGTGGATCTAGATCACAGGAGCAAGCTAGATCCAAAGTCCAAGAGATGCATCTTCATTGGGTACAGTACAGGCGAGTACAACTATCAGTTTTAGGATCCAGAAAATTGAAAGATTCTTAGGCATAAGAATGTGATATTCAATGAGAAGATGTACAAGGACTTGCTGACGGTGAGGAGCACTCCAGAGAAGGATCCCGAAGACATCTCGGAGCACTCCAGAACAGCAGGATGTTGCGGACTCGAATTTCGTCGAACTTGATGATGTTCCTGTGAAGAAGGTTGGTAGCATTTCAGACGGGAGTGAGGAACTTCGAGTAGAGCCTCTAACACCCAAAGTGAGTTGAAGCGATCAAGCAGGACGAGTAGAACTTCTGAGAGATATTCTCTTGCCTTGCACTATCTGACAATGGTGAGCCCGAGCATTATGAAGAGGCTGTACAGGTGGAAACAAGATCAAGTGGGAGCTTACTATGGATGATGAGATGGAGTCTCTCATGAAGAATCAAACATGAGATTTAGTTGAACTGCCCTAAAAGCAAGCGAGCTCTGCATAACAAGTGGGTCTATCGGTTAAAGGAGGAGCATGATGACACTAAGAGGTACAAGGCAAGGATGGTTGTGAAGGGATTTTCAACAGTGAAAAGGTATTGATTTAACGAGATTTTCTATCTTATTGTGAAATTAACTACTATTAAAATTGTCCTGAGTATTATGACAGCAGAGAATTACATCTAGAAAAGTTGGATTTTAAACTGCTTTTTTCCATAGTGAATTTGAGGAGAACATCTCTATGATGCAGTCACAGAGTTATATCATGGCAGGAAAAGAGCAGTGGTTTGCAAGCTCAAAAAGAGTCTCTATGACTTGAAACAGGCTTCGAGGCAGTGATATCTGAAGTTCAAAAGGTTCATGGTGAGTAGGGATACACAAGGCTGCAGGCTGATCATTGTTACTATTTCAAATGGTTTGAGAATTCTACATCATACTACTACTGTATGTAGATAATATGCTTGTTGTCGGGATAAAGCATGAAGGAGATTGTGAATCTCAAGGCCAAGTTGGCGAAAGAATTCTCAATAAAGGACTTGGATCCAATGATTTTTTTTTTGAAATGAGGATCAAAATAGAGAGAAAAGAAGCTGTTGAAGATATCACAAGCCGAGTATGTGGAGAAGGCGTTGAAGAGGTTTAACATGTCAGATGCTAAACCTATGAATGTCCCTCTCGGAAGTCACTTCAAGCTCTCAAAAGCATGGGCCCTGACAACGGAAGATGAGAACGCTCCCATGTCGGAGGTGCCATATGCATCAGCTGTGGGCCGCTCGATGTATGCTATGGTCTGTACGAGGCCAGACATTGCTCAAACAATGAGAGTTATCAACAGGCACATAAGCAATCTCGAGAAAGAGCATTGAAGAGCTGTAAAGTGGATCTTGAGATATCTGAAAGGGAGTCCAAATATGTTATTGTGCTATGATGGCACGGACGTTCATCTGCACGGATATGTATACTCTGACTTTGCGGGTGTTGTAGATAATCAGAAGAGTATCACTAGTTATGTTTTCACTTTGAGAAGTGGAGCAATGAGCTGGTTGTCGAGGCTACAAAAGATAGTCACCTTGTCTATGCGGAGGCTGAATATGTTGCAGCAATAGAAACTTGCAAGGAGTTAATATGGCTAAAGAATTTTATGAAAGAGATTAGCAAGGAGCAGGTGACTCCGCTACTGCACAGTGATTTCCAGAGTGCTATAGATTTTCTAACAATCTAGTCTATCATGACAGAACCAAGCACATTGATGTGCGGTACCACTTCATCCGCATCCTTTTGAAGGACGATGTGTTATGACTGGTGAAGATACACATGAGTCAGAATCCCGCAGACATGCTGACCAAGGTGGTCATGATAGAGAAGCTGAAGAGTTGCTCAGCCTCCGTGGATCTTTTAGGGTGAAAATCCGGAGTTGAGTTGTAACAAATGTCACTGAGTTGAGAGTTAGAGTACAAGAGAGAGACAGTGTGCTGCTACTGTAAAAATAATCAGTCTCCAAGTGAGAGATTGTTAAGTTGTGGACTCAGATTATTGCCTTGACGAACTGTTGCCTTACGAAGTCAACATGATGATCCTAAAGCGACGATAGAGCCTTACGGGTCATGGTGTTGAGCGAGTTCAGAGTTTCAGGTTGATGGCAAAGATAGAGCAATAACCTCCGGAGTGATAAAGTCTCCGGAGCGACAGCCTCCGGAGTAATGGAGTCTCCAGAGCAGAAGATCACTCTGTAGCACCTAATCAGAGGAGCACTCCGAACCTACAGAGCAAAGTTACTCCTCGGAGGTGTGAAGCGGAAGCGGTTCAGCCTGGAAGCGGCCAGTCCAACTGGAAGCGGTCCAGTTCAGAAGCTTCTTTGCTAGCGAAACTTGGGGAACACGTCAATGGCAGTTTAGGGATTTCACAACTTGTAACCCTAATTTATCCTATAAAAGGGGATGCGATGTATTAGTGTTAAGAGTGATGAAACATTAATCTATTGTGAGTGCTATTGTACAGAGCGACTGTGAGAATTCTCTTCATCTCTCCTGTAATCTCTCTGATAATACTGAATTTGCACGGGCCTCCGTGGCTTTTCCCGATTTGAATTTAACGTAATTTCTAGTGTCTGTGATCAATCTATATTTTTTACATCTTTTCTTCTTCCATGTTGTCGATCCCAACAAATCTCGCCTTTTCCCATCTTGCTTAAAGTTTTCGACTCGACTTTTAGCAACTTCGTTTTCCTTGATGATTACACAGAGACTCCATAAAGGAGAAGGATCAAAAGAATACATCATCATAAAAACGTAAGTGAAATATTAGAGATATGATAGTGCCTAGATGTGCACTCATACATGTAATCACAAGTCCGACTTTCAGAACAACTTCATTTCCAGTTTTTTCGCAAAAATAAAAAAAGTAAAAAAAATATGATGAGCTTCAAAACTTACAGAATGGAATGAACAAATAGGTAATAAGTGCATTGCTCTAGAGAAAATAACAGCTATAGCATCAATAACAACAGATAACATTTTTAATCAATAACCTACTGTTGGAATATGAAGAATATAAATGTGAATCTTTGAATTGAATTACGGCGAGATCCGTTGATCGAATCAATTGGATGATGGTTGGAGTGTGTTCTCCTTCCATTGGGGATGAACGTGGTACATTCACATGTTCAATTCCGACTTTGAATGAATGAGATATTCAAGTCTAAAGATTGCCTAATTCAAAGCCAAAATGGGACTAAAGGTAGCTAAAAGCATTTAGTCCCCATTGGCCATGGGATGAAAGTTCATAGTGTTTAAATAGAGAAAATTAAGAACAAAGGGCGTGCCCTTTGGATACTTGGAGTTTTCGCGCGCGATTGGGAGGGAACCATACCCGCTCATGCGCGCGCCGCCGCTGGCGGCAGGCGGCCGGCCGTCAGCCGGTGCCGGGCTCGGGTTCAGGTCTGGGTTCTGGTTCTGGTTCTGGTTCCCAACCCGGCCTGGTTCTTTTTGAATCAGGTCTCACGGGTATGGGTTACGCGAAGCATACCCGCTCTGCTATCCAGATCCGAACCGGCCCGCCAACGGACCCGCCCCGCTATCCGGATCCGAACCGCTCCAGTTGGACAATCAACAGTTGCGACTGTTGGGTCGAACCATTGCAACGGTTCAGACCGAACCATTGCAACCTTTCGTTGGGTTCGGACCCGTTGGCCCCTCCTGGAGCGCTATAAATAGCGCTCCAGTTTCTCATTCTAAACACACCAAAAAATGATAATCTCCTCTCTCTTTCTGAGTTCTGAACTGGAAGTGAGATACTGCGTTCTGAACTGGAAAGTGGAGTTCTAAAGTGACTTCCAAGGGAAGTGGGAAAGTCAGTTTCCGAAGCGACTTCCAAAAGAGATTCTGCATAAATTCGTTCTGAAAGAGGGCTCAGAAAATTCAACAGATTCTTTAATAGAATTGTTGTCTGAATCTGCGACTTCTGAAGAAGAATATTCTTCAACCTTCCTTCTTACTCTAGAGTGGGTGCTCCTCCAAAGTAAAGGCAAATATTCTCCCGAAATTTGTCTTTGTCAACGATCCTGTGAAGGTATTGGTTAACTACGGTTCGACCATACGGTGATTTGGTAGTGCTATCCAAATACCGTGAAGGAGTGTTGTATCTTGGGAGACCAGCGTCCAGTAACCCATTAGCACCACTGCGGGGGACATAATTGTCTTAAGGAGATTCGCTCTAAGCGTACCTCACTCCAAGTACTGTATAAGTGAATTAATTTCTTTATACATGGGATATACTGATATTCAGTATGTCGAGACTGATTTTGATTCAGTCTAATTGGTGTTTAACCAAGGAAGGAAATTGAAAGGTGGTTCTTAAATTAAGGAACGTTCTATTGAACGGAAAACCTCCCACCTGATATTTGCCGACCTAGCCAATTAGATTGTTGATATTTCAGTGATCTTGAATAGTTGTCAGATTGATTCCTGTTAAGCAGAAACCAACAATCTTAAGAAAATTAAGTATTGAAGTTTCTTACTTCTATTCTGCTTGAACTTGCAGAAAATGTTTGAGACTAATCAAGATAGCTCAAGCAAGGCACCAAACATGCAGCTACAAGCTTTGATGCCAACTCCACTTCCTAACCCGAAGCCGGAGAAGTCAGGAAAATTTGACGGCACAGAATTCAAGAGGTGGCAACAGAAGATGCTCTTCTACTTAACCACTCTTCATCTGGCCAGATTCCTGCAAGAAGATCCACCAGAGCCCACAACTGATGCATGGACTCAATGTGACTTTCTTTGCTGAAATTATATTTTAAATGGACTGGATAACTCTCTTTACAATGTCTACAGTCCCATCACAACGGCAAAGAAGTTATGGGCCAGTCTTGACAAGAAGTACAAGACTGAGGATGCTGGTACTAAGAAGTTCGTCGTAGGACGATTTCTGGAGTACAAAATGGTGGACAGCAAGACTGTAATCGTCAGTAGGTGCAAGTGTTCCAACTTATCTTGCACGAGATAGAAGCCGAAGGTATGATCCTACCTGAAACCTTTCAGGTTGCTACTATCGTGGAGAAACTCCCACCTGCGTGGAGAGATTTCAAGAACTACCTGAAGTACAAGCGAAAGGAGTTGAAGTTAGAAGATCTCATTGTGAGGCTTCGAATCGAGGAGGACAACCAAAAGTCCGAGAAAAGGAGCAGTAAGAACTCCTATGAAGCACAAGCCAATGTGATCGAAGACTCAAAGGGGAAAGCGTCTACTTCCAAAGGCTTAAAGCGGAAGAAGACTTCCCAGGGGTACAAAGGCAAGGTCCAAGAAGGCAATAATATGCGCTTCAAGGGAACTTGCTACATCTGCAACAAAGATGGGCATAAGGCGAATGAATGTCGCAGCCATCTCAAAAAGAACAAGAAAAGCCACCCACAGGCAAACTTGACCGATCATGAGTTGCCAAGCCTTTCAGCTGTGGTGTCAGAAGTGAATCTGACAACCAACAATAAGGATTGGTGGGTAGACACTAGGGCTACTCGGCACATCTGCTCTGAGAAATTATTATTCTCTGAATATCAAATACTAGAGCAAGATGAGCAACTATTCATGGGAAACTCAGCCGTCTCAAAGGTTGAAGGAAAAGGTAAGGTCATCCTGAAGTGGACATCTGGAAAAGAGCTTACTCTGAACGATATGCTACATGTTCCAGATATCCGCAAGAATTTGATCTCTGGATCAATACTTAGTAAGAAAGGATTTAGAATAGTTTTTGAATCAGATAAATTTGTACTTACTAAGGGAGGGATGTATGTGGGAAAGGGTTATCGTGTTGATGGACTTTTTAAAGCCAATGTTACAGTGGTAGATAAAAAGTCTGTGTATTTGTACCCGAAGCTTATAAGCTTATAAATAAAGGAAAATCTTCTGTTTATTTACTTGAGTCTCCTATTTTGTAGCATGCTAGATTAGGGCATGTAAATTACAAGTTATTAAAGAACTTGTCTAATTTAGGATATATTCCTAAACTCAACTTGGAAGAAATTCGCAAGTGTGAGATTTGTGTTGAGGCCAAGTTGGTGAAAAATTCATTTCACTCAATTGATCGAAATACAGAACCTTTAGGGTTAATTCATAGCGATCTGTGTGACTTGAAGTTTATGCCAACTAGAGGCGGTAAAAAGTATTTTATTACTTTTATTGATGACTGTACAAGATACTGTTATGTGTATCTTTTAAACAGTAAGGATGAGACAATGAATAGTTTATAACATATAAAGCCGAAGTTGAGAATCAACTCAACAAGAAAATCAAGATTCTAAAATCCGATAGACGCGGAGAATATGAATCAAATGATTTTAGTGAGTTATGTGCTAAATTTGGTATAATCTATCAAACAACAACACCATATACTCCTCAGCAAAATGGAATTGTTGAACGGAAGAACAGAACTTTGAAGGAGATGGTCAATTCCATGCTCGTAAGTTCTGGAGCTCCGCAGAACTTGTGGGCGGAAGCTCTATTAATTGCAAATTATATTCTAAATAGAGTACCCCACAAGAAACTTGGTCTTATACCATTTGAGTTATGGCATGGAAGGACACCTTCCTACCATTACCTCAAAATGTGGGGGTGCCTTGCAAAGGT
This sequence comes from Agave tequilana, assembly GCA_038442645.1. Classification (NCBI taxonomy): domain Eukaryota; kingdom Viridiplantae; phylum Streptophyta; class Magnoliopsida; order Asparagales; family Asparagaceae; genus Agave; species Agave tequilana. The sequence goes on along the minus strand of JAVJIF010008936.1, from coordinate 148,028 downwards.
GCTAGCACCATTACCTAAAAAGACTAAGTTGGAAGCAAAAACTATGGATTGCATATTCATAGCATATGCCTTGAATAGTAGTGTCTACAGATTTCTGGTTCATAAATCAGAGATACCAGATATTCATGTAAACATGATTATCGAATCTAGAGATGTTGTGTTCTTTGAAGATATTTTTCATATAAACGAGAAACAGATAAGACTTCTGGGAAAAGAACACATGAGATGGCGTTCAGGGACGAAAGCCCGAGGAACCGACGGTTAATGCAGAAACTGAACCAAGAAGAAGTCAGAGATCTAGAATTTCAAAATCTTTTGGTCCAGATTTCATAGCATACGCTATTGAAAGCGAGCCTCAAACATTTAAAGAGGCTATGTCAACCCCAGAAGCACAAATATGGAAAGAAGGTAAAATAGCGAAATAGAATCCATACTAAGTAATCATACTTGGGAATTGGTAAACTTGCCTCCTGACAGTAAACCAATGGGTGTAAGTGGATTTTCAAAAGAAAATTAAAACCCGAGGGATCTATCGATAAGTACAAGGCTAGATTAGTAGCCAAGGGTTATCGACAAAAGGAAGGACTTGACTACTTCGATACTTATTCACCAGTAACAAGAATAACGTCCATTCGGATGTTGATTGTAATTGCAGTATTGCATAACTTAGATATCCATCAAATGGATGTCAAGACTGCATTCTTAAATGGTGAATTAAATGAAAAGATATATATGGAGCAACCTGAAGGATTTATAGCCAAGGGCCAAGAACACAAGGTGTGTAAATTGGTAAAATCCTTATACGGTCTAAAGCAGGCTCCAAAACAATGGCATGAGAAATTTGATAGTGTCATGATCAAAGATGGATTCACTATCAATGAATGCGATAAGTGTGTTTACACGAAAACAGTTGAAAATGCATGTATCATTGTTTGTCTTTATGTAGACGACATGTTGATACTTGGGACTAATATTGAAATTATTAAGTCCACTAAAAGAATGTTATCCGACAGTTTTGACATGAAGGATCTGGGGGTTGCTGATATAATTTTAGGAATTAAAATCACCAGAACACCAGATGGAATCAGTCTATCTCAATCTCACTACATGAATAAGATGATAGAAAGATTCAAGGATCATGGGATAAAGGAGAATACAAATCCTTTTCTCCCACACGTCCACCTTCATAAGAATACAGGAACTGAAATACGCCAGTTGGAGTATTCTCAGATTATCGGAAGTCTAATGTATTTGATGAATTGCACTAGACCCGATATTACTTACGCTGTAAGCAAGTAAAGTAGATATACTAGTAATCCTAGTGATCAATATTGGACCGCTCTACTAAGAGTATTGGGTTACGTATCACATACCAAGGAATATGCCTTGAGATATGGACATATCCACCTGTACTTGAAGGATACATTGATGCTAATTGGATTGCAGATTCTGAGGAATCAAAATCAACTGGCAGATACGTATTTACTCTAGGAGGAGCAGCGGTATCTTTGAAATCTTCTAAGCAAACATGTATTGCCCGTTCCACTATGGAATCGGAATTCATAGCCTAGGGGCGGAGAAGAAGCAGAATGGCTTCGATAATTCTTGGAAGATATACCATTATGGCAAAAGCCAATGCCCACTATATGTATACACTGCGATAATCAAGCGGCTATATCTAGGGCACAAAATGTTATATACAATGGTAAGTCTAGACATATTCGTCGTAGACATAATACTGTGAAACACTTGCTCTCAAATGGAATTATCTCTATTGACTTTGTATCGTCAAAGGATAATTTAGCGGATCCACTTACTAAAGGTTTAAGTGGAGAGCGTATAAACTGCGCATCGAGGGGAATGGGTCTAAAAGCCTAACCTTACCGAGTCAGCTTAATGAAAACCTCACTTAGCGACTGGAGATCCCACGGACTAAGTTCAAGAGGAAAAACTAGTTATGATTGACTCAGCAAGTAAGCACTTGGGAGCTTGACTCCAATCCATTTCTAAGGTGCACATAAGTGCTTTTCTACAAGTGGATTAAGGATAAGCTTAATGCTTTTAATGATGCCTATATCTTGTTACTAAACAAGTGGAGTAGAGTAGACTACTCTTAATAGGACGATCACCTATGTGAGTATAGAGTTGGGTCGGCTCTTTGGGAATTCGATGGAGGCTGTTATTCCCTAAACATACTCTCTGAAACCAAGAATGTCCAGGGCCAAAACAGATACAATCGAGAACCAAAGTTGATTTGGAAAGTCACTGTGTGAAGCTTGTTGACTTGGCTTACACTAACGGCTAACAGTTCAAGACCTAGTTCACTATTTAGCCAGTAAGTCCGATAAAGTTTTTGCTATTGAAGGTTCAAGACCTAGTTCACCTATCCTGATGCAATTTCTTTTCTAAAGTACCTTTCACAATAGAGTCAGTCTCTTTGTGTGTCATTCCTTGAATCTTCATTCATTGTGGGGGATTGTTGGAATATGAAGAATATAAATGTGAATCTTTGAATTGAATTACGGCGAGATCCGTTGATCGAATCAATTGGATGATGTTGTTGGAGTGTGTTCTCCTTCCATTGGGGATGAACGTGGTATATTTACATGTTCAATTCCGACTTCGAATGAATGAGATATTTAGGTCTAAAGATTGCCTAATTCAAATCCAAAATGGGACTAAAGATAGCTAAAAGCATTTAGTCCCACATTGGCCATGGGATGGAAGTTCGTAGTGTTTAAATAGAGAAAATTGAGAACAAAGGGCGTGCCCTTTGGGTACTTGGAGTTTTCGCGTGCGATTGGGAGGGAACCATGCCCGCTCATGCGCGCGCGCGCCGCTGGCGGCAGCCGCCGGTGCCGGTGCCGGTGCCGGGCGGGCTCGGGCTCGGGTCTGGGTCTGGGTTCTGGTTCGGGTTCAGGTTCGGGTTCCCTACCCGGCCTGGTTCTTTTTGAATCAGGTCTCACGGGTATAGGTTACGCGAAGCATACCCGCTCCGCTATCCAGATGCGAACCGGCCCGCCAACAGACCTGCCCCGCTATCCGGATCCGAACCGCTCCAGTTGGACAGCCAACAGTTGCAACTGTTGGGTCGAACTATTGCAACGGTTCAGACCGAACCATTGCAACCTTTCGTTGGGTTCAGACCCGTTGGCCCCTCCTGGAGCGCTATAAATAGCGCTCCAGTTTCTCATTCTAAACACACCAAAAAACGATAATCTCGTCTCTCCTCTCTCTCTGAGTTCTAAACTGGAAGTGAGTTACTGCGTTCTGAACTGGGAAGTGGAGTTCTGAAGTGACTTCCAACTGGAAGTGGGAAAGTCAGTTTCCGAAGCGACTTCCAAAAGAGATTCTGCATAAATTCATTCTGAAAGAGGGCTCAGAAAATTCAACAGATTCTTTAATAGAATTGTTGTCTGAATCTGGGACTTCTGAAGAAGAATATTCTTCAACCTTCCTCCTTACTCTACAGTGGGTGCTCCTCCAAAGTAAAGGCAAATATTCTCCCGAAATTTGTCTTTGTCCCGTTGCTTCAACGATCATGTGAAGGTATTGGTTAACTACGGTTCGACCGTACGGTGATTTGGTAGTGCTATCCAAATACCGTGAAGGAGTGTTGTATCTTGGGAGACCAGCGTCTAGTAACCCGTTAGCACCAGTGCGGGGACGTAATTGTCTTAAGGAGATTCGCTCTAAGCGTGCCTCACTCCAAGTACTGTATAAGTGAATTAATTTCTTTATACAAGGGATATACTGATATTCAGTATATCGAGACTGATTTAGATTCAGTCTAATTGGTGTTTAACCAAGGAAGGAAATTGAAAGGTGGTTCTTAAATTAAGGAACGTTCTATTGAACGGAAAATCTCCCACCTGATATTTGCCGACCTGGCCAATTAGATTGTTGATATTTCAGTGATCTTGAATAGTTGTCAGATTGATTCCTGTTAAGCAGAAACCAACACCTACATCACGTAATTAATTTATAAATATTTTCTCTATAAGATGGCCTGGGTATTCGCGTCTGGTTGTTTTCTTCAAAGAAATTATAAAAGCCTAATATAAATCAGTTCTGAAATATACCCATTTAGAACCAGACGAAGGCGCTTTGGTTAGGGATTGAAGTGAGAAAGTAGTAATAGTTCTCTTTGAAACTTGAGAATTGGTTAGTAAGTTTTTTGGTATTTGAATGTTGTTAGGAAGTATGATTTTAAAATGTTATGTTTTTTTTCCATATTTGGATGGTAATGTAGAAGTGGAAGAGAAAAAGTTGCCCACAAAATTGAGCGCAAAATAATATTAAAATAAAAATTAATTAAGAAAAATAAAAATTAAATTGTAATTAGAATGCAAATGAGATTTACATGATCACAAAATTAACTGTTCTGAATTATAACTTATTACAAATGAGATTTACATGACCACAAGTAGCCTCCATCAATTCTTGGGCCAACCAATCATGTTATCAGAATAGAACCAAATTTTATGATTCTCAATAACTTCGGACCAGATCCCACATGCCTGCCTGCCCACACCCCATGGATGTCACGGGTGCAAGCGCCCACGTACCCGCAGCCACACCTACCCACCCAACAGAAATAAAAAATATTTTGTTCCGGAGTTTGTAAACCACCCATCAGATTGGGCTCTTCTTCCATATTAAAATTCATGTTGCAACAGCTAAAAATGAGTGGGTTAGAGACCTTCTAGGCTTCAAAACTATAATTTTCTATGTGTTGGGTGTGTTGGCCCAGAGGCCTTCCACTCTAGTTTTGATGATGATTAACTCATGTAGTTATGTTTACTAATAATCTTGTGATATTTAGTTTCAGATATTTAACCAAGATATTAGTAAGTAATTAGCTTCAACAAAGGTGTTTTGGAGCTTTCACATGGTGATTTAGAGCCCGAGCGTCAAAGTTCATATCTAGCACTCGTTGGAGTCAAGCTGGGTGGATCACGGTTTGGATCGAGTCGACTTGGAGATGGCACTTTACAAGAAGACTTCGGTACATAGTTTAGTTTATAGTTTAGATCCATTTGTTAAAAATTAGATAGTGTGATATGATCAAGTTCACAATACACACACACACACACACACACTTGTTTAAGTTTCATGTTTTGGTTTTCGGTTTTGGTATAACCGATCTTGGTTTTCATGAATAGATAGAATCAACAAGTTTACATGATTTTATATATATTAGATTGGTTCTATATACATATATGCTTCATCTATTTAAACAAACTTAGTTTGATAGTCTATGTCATGAGTTTGGAGTTTTTGGTGTTTTAACAAAACTTATTTTTGGTTTTAAAGTCAAAAACATTGATATATATATATATATCTATTATATATATATATATATATATATATATATATATATATTTCATGTATATTGGATTCTATCCATATACTATATGCTTCAAGTTGTTTCAAATATCATGTTTTTGTATTTGGATGAGTTTTGTACAAAACGAATTTTCAATTCAAAATCTAAGTTTTGGAAAATACAGATTTTGGTTTTCGGTAAAATTTCTAAGTCACAAAAATGGTTACAATTATTTGAAATATGTGTTAAAATTTTTTCACACATGTTTATATATCAAAGTATTATACTGAAATTATTTTTGTGGATTTTTAGAGATTTTATGGGATTTATTTGGCAATTAAAAACCTAGTTTTGAAATATCTTAACAGCCCTGCCAGGCTCTGGCGGTCGACCGACCGGTCGATCGGACCAGGAGCCGGTCGACCGGGAGCGGTCGACCGGATGTGCACAAAACGTGCACAAGGCCATATCAGTTGGCCGGTCGACCGAGCGGTCGACCGACTGAAGGCAACCCACTCTCGGGTCGACCGGGCGGTCGACCGGCCAGAGAGCCGCTGCTCTCTGATTCAGGGCGCGGTCGACCGGGCGGTCGATCGGGAGGCTCAACGGTCACTTTTTTGACTGTTGGCCGGTCGACTGGAAGGCCATTCTGGGCCTAGTCAGCTGCCAACGGACAGATTCTTTTGGGGCCTATATAAACCCCATTTGAGAGCTGTTTTGGACAAGGTTTTTGAAGAGCAAAATTTTCTTACTCTCTAGTGTTTAAACAGCAAGTTTTCAAAAGATTTTTGGGTTCAAAAGATCTATCTTTATTTGTTTTAAAGTGTTGAAAAATTCAAAGAAAAAGAGAGTATTGGGAATTGGTTTTTGATCTATATTTTACTATCTATTCTAGAAGTTTCCCAAGAGTTTTTCTTTGAGTTTTTGATTTCCAAACTCTTGTTTTTCACACTTGAGCCTATCTTGCTATCCTATCTATTAGGATTTTTGTTTTGTGGGAAAAGAAGTTGTTTGTGGTTGAGATAGACCACCAAGTGTTGTACCCCTCCTTTATTTGTGATATCCCTCTAAGTGTAGAGGTTGATTGAGTTGTATCCCTCTATTGTGAGGTGATAGTGGAGGTTGTGTTGGTATCCCTCTTAGTGAAGAAGTGGATTGTGTTGTTAGTGGCTTTATGCCTATCCCTCATTTGTGAGGTTGATTTTGTTGGCTTTGAGCCTAACCTCTAAGTGTAGAGGTTGTGTTGTAATTGAGAGAGGAGTTGTGTACTCCCGATTGTATTGCCCCAAATCCTCAGTGGAGGTTCCCTGTGTGGGAGTCCTATGTGGACAAGTTAGTAGAAATCCTTCTGTGTGAAGGCGGGGACGTAGAGCTGTGTGCTCGAACCTCGAAACAAATCTCAGTTTTTGCGTTTGATCCATTAACTTTAACTCTCTCTCTCTCTTTAACTTTGAGCATTGCATCATATTGCCATATCATTTATATGCTTGTGTGTTTGTGTGTGCCTCACTTGTGTTTAACCACGAGAGCTTCATATAGCACCTCAACTCTTATTCAGAGGAATCAAGAGGAGTTAGTCCAGAGCCCTTCACCGGGAATTCGGCTACACTCGTTGGTTACACTACGTGTGTTGCAATTAAGTTTTAATTTCTGCATTTTATTCATTAGATTAGCCGCACACCTATTCACCCCCCTCTAGGTGTACTTACAGTTGGTATCAGAGCCTACGCTCCTAATATTAGGTTTAACCACCTAGGAGTGTGATCTTGGTTGCTAATCTACATTTTCATTTGCATTTGTACACATATTGTTTGCACTCATGGATGTCCCTCCCATGTTTGATATCTCTAGACTTGATATATGGAAGGTTCTGATGAGTTGTCATTTAAAAACCCTAGGTTATAAAGTTTACCTTGCCATTACCAAGGAATTCTACCTTAGTGATAGCAGGCATATAGAGGCCAATGCACTAGCCCTAAAGGTACTTAGAGCATCTCTTGATAAAGAATATTTACATGTGTTTTCTCACTATGAGTCCGCTTTTGCAGTATGGAGCATTTTGACATCTCCCAAGCTACCAACGCTTATCGATAAGAAGAGGAGATCTAGGAGAGACAAGTCCGACGAACGTTGCTTCATGGTCCAAGGGAATGATTCCTTGAGATACAATCGGAAACTCAACTAGATGCTAGCACTAGTTCCTATTGCAATGAGTGTTTAGAGGCACAAGCCATGAATGATGAACTTGCTAAAAATTGTGAAAATTTGATTTCAAAATACAAACTTTTGAAAAAGGAAAGTCTTGGTTTAAAAGAAGAAAATAAAAATTTATCTTCTAGACTTGAGATTGTTTTGCAAGAAAGGGATGAGATTTCAAGTGAAAGTTTCTCGCTTAAATCCCAACTTGATCTTGCACTTAATGAAAACCAAATTTTAAAAAGTAAAAATGATTGTGAATATGTTTTGAAGAAAAAAGAGGATTTAACTTCAAAACTTGATTTTGTATTAAAAGAAAATAATTCTTTGAAAAATAAAATAAATTTGATTTCACAAGAATTGAAAGATTGTTTAAAGAAAAATGTTTCTTTGAAAAATGATTTAGATTCTCATGTTTGCCATGCTAGTGTAGCTTCACATCCTACCTTACCTATTGCATGCACCTCTTTTATAATTGAAAATGATATATTTATGCTTAAGAAGAGTGTTGATTGTTTGGGCTCCACTTTGAGCCATTGTGCTTTGAACCATACACGTTTGGAATCCATGTTTCGCAAGAAACAAATTCCATCTATGCAGCACACAAACCACGGCATACACATGCTCCTCACATACACACTTATAACACGATGTATACTCATGTGTACCCATGTACACATTATGGACGTAAGGGCCACCTTGCTAAATTTTGCTATGATAAGATACATGATGTAAATTTAGCAACCAAATTTGTTTGGGTTAGGAAAGGTGCTAACCCCCATGGACCCAAAAGAGTGTGGGTACCAAAGACCACCCTTATGTTATTTGATGTAGGTGTGGTGTAATATCCCTAATCTAATAATACTGTATTTTTATTTTTCTACAAGTATTTATTTCATTTTACTAGTTATTTTAGTATTATTTGCTAACTTGATTTATTATCAGTATTAGTATTAGTATTATGTATGACTTGTAGACTCTTATTGCTTATATTTAATTATTTTAAATTATTATTAATGGGTAGTATTATTATTTTCATTCCAAGCCCAATAAGCCTAGCCCATTCTCTCTTTCATTTAATTTTATTTTTTTTTTATGCTAAGCCCACATGAGCCAAGCCCACTTCTTATTTTCATTCTTTTCTTCTCCTTTCTCTATTTTTGTCTAACCCATAAGCCCACTACCTATTTTTCTTATCCTTCATATTATTTATTTCTCTTAACTAAAGCCCAATAATCTATAACCCATTACCATGAGACCCTTACCCATTAACCCAAAACCCAATTCTAATTCTAATCCTAATCCTAATCCAAATTCAAATCTATATTCTAATCTAAATATTTAATCATAATTCAAATTCCAATCCAAATTTCCATCCTAATCCTATCTTACTAAATTAAGCCATTTAAATCTAATTAGAATTCATATTTCTAAAATATCTTATATCCCATATAAACACCCAAACCTTTTTTTCTCTTCTTCCTCAAGAGAAACCCTAATCCAACTCTCCCCACTTTCATCTTTCTCTTCTCCTCCAAACTCTTTTTCTCTTCTACCTCCAAAAGAAAATCCTGGCCCAACTCTACTCATCTCCTTCCTTCTTTTCTCCTCATGAACAAAAGATCTTGAAGTGCAAATTGAGGAGCATGCTAGGGGATCAACAAAATTAAGTAAGTAATTTATTTTATCAAAAATTATTTTGATAGAAAAAATTTATTAAAATTATGTTTATACTATGATCTCCATAAATATTTTTTACATTATAATCCAATCTAAAATCCCACTAAAAATATATGTAAAGATATACCAACTGATAGTTCCAATATATATATATAACTTTGAATTTCCAAACAAGATATTTTCTCAAAAAAAAAAAACCTTGGCCGCTCTCGGCCAATGGCCGAGAGCCTCTGCCGCCGCACAGACCTAGGTCTGGGTCTGTGCGGGGCCGCCGGGTAGGGGTGCACAGTGGGCTAGGCGGCCCACTGTGTACAGACACAAGTTTAAAACAAAAAAAAAAATGTTTGCAGGTCCGAACCAAACCCGCCAGGCCTGGGCGGGCCTGGCCCAGGTCTGGCTGGGCTGGACTGCAAAGGGCTTGGGCCCTATTTTAAAAAAATATATATAATAAAAAGGGATTTTGGACCAGGCCTGAGCCTGGCCTGGTCCTGTCTGGGCTGAGAGGCTTGGGCCTGAGGGCCTGGGTTGCTGGCTAAATAAAAGGAAAAGAAAAAAAGAAAAAAAAGGAAGAAAAGAAGGTAAATTTGTAATTAAAATAATTAGTTAAAAATATCAAAAATTAAAATAGAGAAAATATAAATAATATTCTACAACTCTTCTACTTTCTATGATAAAAATCTTAATCTAATACCAACATAAATTAATTCGAATCAACCACTTTAAAGCCATTTCCCTTAATTGTAAATTTAAACTCGTTAAATATTTTAATGATTAAGCCTATTAAAATCCAACAAAAATCAGAAATTGGTTTAAACTAAACCTACTAATTCATTAAACCTAAAGAATCATATCTCCAACACCCAAACTAATTAATCAAGATTTAAACTCCTTAAAATATTCTTTTAAAGAATCTAACAATTCCTATTGAATAATTCATGTAGATTTATCAAGGCCTTGTAATTTCAGTGCTCTGGACTAGGGATGGATCTCAAGTGAGTGTATCACTTATTTGTTTTGTAAGTATTTCACTTCATTATTTTGTGAGTGTCTTGCTTCTTTGATTAAATTTTATTGTGAGTGTTTCTCTCTCCTTCTCTCTTTATTCATTAGTGATTATAGATATGTTGTGCTTGTGATATGATTTGATGTGTTACATGTTTATGTGTGGAGATCACCGAGCATGAAGAGGGACGATTATCTTCCGTTTATTTTACATGTTGGATGCATAGGAATATGATATGCATGATTCTTGATACATGTTAGAACCCTCATGTTTGTCCTATGAATATCTAGATGATTATTGTAGACATATCAGGATGTAGCATGAGAGTAATTGAGAGGATGGGGAGATTGAGTATATTGTGCAGGTTTTATTCAGTATCAGGTTGCAGGGTAGGTTAGTCGACTTGCCCATAATTATAGTCGACTAACACCTCTGTTAGTCGACTAACCCCAGATCCCTAGTCGACTAGTATAGCTTCTAGGAGATATTGGACTCTCTGTATTTCCGCTGTTAGCCGACTTGATACATATAGTAGTCGACTAATAGTTAGTGTAGTCGACTTATACCTTGCCCCTAGTCGACTAATAGGCTGACCTGGAAGTTGTATAGCTCTCTGTATCTCGGTTAGTCGACTAGTCTTACCTGTCAGTCGACTTGGCCCAGGTGTAGTCGACTTGGCCCACTTGATTAGTCGACTATACCTTCTTCTAGTCGACTTGTATATAGCCCTAGTCGACTAATACCTGTCTGTCAGCTGTGCATGGTTCCTTGATGGATTGTGGACTTCACCCATGGATTATGTATTGGTTATTGATAGATGTATATGATATCGAGGGATAGATATTAGATGGAATGACTTGACTTATCATGATAGATCTTATATGCATGGATTGGATATGTTGTCAAGTGTTGGGATCTGATGTTGACCTTAATAGAAATGTGAACCCTTGAGAACTTGGGAATCCGATTAGATTGTTAGAGTGAGAGAACTAAACTTGATGATTGATATATATTGGATCTTGAACTCATTAAGATAGATGTGACGTAGCTGGATTTATAGTTGAGTATTTGAGATTTATTTAGATGATATTGATTACTAGATATAGGGAGGATTTAGATTTCATGTAGCTTGAGGATGTCCCACTCCTTCATTACGATCTTAGTTTGGATTGATGAAATAAAGACTTTTGGATTTACCTTGGTGATTTGATTGAGTACTGATGATCTTATCAATGTTGGATATTAGGTGTAGAGATGATTGAGATGTTATGTTAATTGATGAGGTTATATTCTTTAATTATGATCTTGATTATGGTTGGATAAGTTTAATTTGATCTCGAGGATATATATTACTTCATGATTGGTTCTTGACTATTTCAGTTATGGAGATAGAGTTATTATGAGAGTGATTTCATTGACATTGATGACTATATTACATGTTCGGAGTTTTATGGCAAATATTGATCGACTTTACTTATGGGTGACTTTGAGAGTGATGTATGGATGGTCTTGAGAATCTGAGTTTATAGTATACTTTGACTAGATTATTCTATTCTTGACAGAAGATTGTTACTCACCGTAGATATCTTGTTTACCTGTGAAACCTGACTGATTATACTTAATATCTACCTGACAACCATCATGTCCATGTTACTAAAATTGCTGAGAAAATATTGTTACACGGTAACAACACTTTCATGTTATACTTGTTATATATTCCTGTATTACCGGTATCCTGTTACTTGATATTTTATACTCCTGTTATACCGGTACCCTGATTACACATGTTGATATTGTTACCGTGACTTCCACTGAGTTATCCCAGTGATTTAAGTAACATGCATATTTAATAATCTTGATAAACTAAAACATGATAACAAACAACTTACATTGGGATTGGGGAGATTGATGGAGGAGACAGCGTCCGTATTTTGGGTGGACCTAGAATTTAGGTTACGCAGCCGAAAGAGGGTTCCACTGCAGGGTTCCCGTGGGGTGACTGGCACCCCGTCATGTTTCCTGTTATACATGTTATACATGTACCTGTTCCTGTTTACATGTTCCTGACTACCTTGCGGTAGGTCCTGGTTCAGCGCCAGGAGTCTGGCCGTGGTCCCGGGTATGCACGGACCCACCTAAAGCATGGACAATGTCTCCAACCGATCAGTTTTAATAATTTAGGGCATCGATTGGCATGTGTGGTAGGCGTAGTATAGGATGCGTCTATTACGTGTGACAATTGGTGTTCGCTGACATAATTAATAATAAACTGTTGATGCTTTGTGACTGACCGTAATCACCTGATTGTATATCTATTTATATCATTATGATAGACCCATGATTGTAACCAGGACCAGACTTATGACCAGACTTGGACACAAGCCTAGTGACATGTGATAGGTTGTATATTTTGCCATCAGTTGCTTGTTTACTATTGTGACAGTTGTCTTCTATCTTTATTCGTGTTGTTATCATATATATTACAGTTCAGTTATTTATCTCGTTATTCAGTTTCTTAAATCTGCAGTTGTTCTTATTATTTATGCACATTGTTCTTCTTCACGAGCTTTTTCCCCTTTACACACACAATCACCATGGTCGCGTTCTGACGACCCTGGATTTGCACGTCCAGATATTGGACGATTGTTCTATTGTGCAGGTGTTCGATGAGACCGTCCATTATGCGAGGAGCTTGAGTTCCTCTCTGTTTCTGGTATTTTCATCTCTTTTATATTTCTGTCATTTCCTGATTCCACCTTTATCGCTTTCAGCTGCCATTTTCTTGTCATTATTCATCTGCTATCAATGTGATTGTCATGGATATGTATTATTGCAGTGATCGGTGATTATTATAGTTCTGATTTATAGCTTGTTCAGGCTAATTTAGACTTAGCGTGTATACGTGGGGTATTTTCCTCGCATATATACGTCGCCGACCTTCGTCGCGACTCCGTTTCCGCGGATTTTGGGAAGCGGGGCGTGACATGTGGGCTCTCGCATGACGTGAGAGCGATGGTGCCTTGAGGTGGATGCGTTCCGAGCCTAAAGATGACATAGTGGATGCATCACTTTCAAGGAGTGTTTGGTGGGAGGACCACCTTGTTTTGGAGACATGGAGAGTTGCCCTCATGGTTTTGGTAACGATCTCTTACTCCTCATTTATGATTGTATGCTTTTTATATTATTCATTTTTAGCATGTTTTGATGTTTCATGATTAGTATGTTAAATGACATGACAATTAAATTAGTGATATGCATGATTAGCATTTGAGACACCCATGTTTATATGGACCCATATTTTGTGTTCTCACATTTGTTTAGCTAATATGTATATCATAGATCTAATGCATGTTCATTTACATAATGATCATATGAGTTTTTGTTTGATTTCTATGCTTCATGTTTTGATTACATGTTTAGATGTTAGTTTTCGTTAAAACTTAGGTATATACTTGTACAACTAGTGAGCCACAAATAGACTATTATATGTTTGTGCTTGAACGCTCATTTGTACTTATTAGATGTACTAGTATAACCTAGTTTTGATGATTCATGCATTTGACTTGTATTCTTATTTTGACATGTTTTCATGTTTATGTTTATCTTCATGTATATGTCTATTTTGTCCAAACTAATTGTTATACATATACATCCTTGAGCCACTTGCCCTCATGCATATACTTTTGTGGACTCGTTGTGTTTGGATATGTATGTATACTTTAGTTTGTACATGACATACGTATACCTTGAAGGATTCTAGTTTTGATGATTTTCATGTTTTTTTTAAAGAATTTCATATTGAGCTAAATTGACTATTTTCATGATTATATTTTTCACATAACTTGTACACTCATATTATTTGATGTTTACTCATGATTTGTTTTCATGAGACTATATATGCTTTATAGACCTTTGAGTGTTTGGTGATCATGTGATTTACATATTTTTCATAAAATATATTTTTTTATTCCTTGCTTGAAAGATTTCGCACTAGTTTACAAGTTTTCATTAAACTAGTTCGTATTCTTCATATGGTAGAGTTTTCAAATATGTTAAAATATTTTCAAACTTATTTTTAAAAACCCTTTCCATTTAAGGGCAGCTGGTTGGGCGACCATGCCTTGTATGCTTCTTATTGAAATTCTTTTAAACATGTGCATGAAATGGGTGGAAGGTAATATGAGTTATACACTTGATCTTATTGTGTTTCAATTGGTATCATTGGATCTTTTCAATTGGTATCATTATTGACATTTTTTTTGTATACTCATTTATGTTTCTATATATGTATGATTACACTTCAAATAGTGTCAATTTCGATTGGTATTCAATTTTCCATTCATATATATATGATTTATTTGTGCTTACTATATCTCTATATCCTTGAGCACAAATTTTGATTATGCTAAGCTTGATTTCAAATGACTATTATATTTCAATTGATTATGTTTCAATTGGTATCTTATGCAAGCTTATGCATCATTTTATTTGGTATTTCATAAAGGGGGAGAAAATTTATATTTCATTTTTTAATTGATATTTTACTCCTACACTTTATGTTGAAATATGATTAAAAAATGATATTGATTATTTTGGTATCATCTTTTAATAAAAAAAAATTACTTTCAATTGGTACTAATCTTTACATATTTCTATCAAGATTACCTATAAGTTTACTTACAATTGGTATCAAAATTTTTGATTAAATACTTTAAAATGATTTATTTACTTACAATTGGTATATATTAAAAGCATTTGTTTTATGTACCTTCAATTGGTATGTTTTATTTATTTTATTGATATCATGATGAATGAAATTGATATATCTTTTCTTACAATTGGTATCATAAAGTTTTGTTTTGATTTCACCCCTTATTGATATTATTTTTGTTTAAGACAAAAAGGGGGAGAACATTGTTTTTATTGTTTTCTTTGACCCCTTTGTTGATGATTGACAAAAAAGGGGAGAAGCATTTGAGTTTATATGCATGTTTATTGTTTAATATGCATGTTTATTGTTTATTTGTTTATTTGTAAGGTTGTTTCATAATGATATTTTTTATTGTTGGTATCAAAAACTTTAGTGATTATCTTTCCAATTGGTATCAAGAATTTTGTCTATTGATTGGTATCAAGAGCTTAAGTTTTTTCATTGAAATTTTTATTGGTATCAAAAGCAATTATTTAAGAGCATGTTTATTTCATGTTTGGTATCAAGAGCATGTGATTTTATTGTTTTTATACATGTTGATGCATATTCATGTTTAGTATTCATTGCATATATTTTGTTTATTGCTATGCATGAGTTAGGGGGAGCTTCTTTGAAGCTTAACTTTAATCCATGCATATATAACTCCATGAGTTTTGTCATCATCAAAAAGGGGGAGATTGTTAGCCAAGAGGCCTTCCACTCTAGTTTTGATGATGATTAACTCATGTAGTTATTTTACTAATAATCTTGTGATATTTAGTTTCAGATATTTAACCAAGATATTAGTAGGTAATTAGCTTCAACAAAGGTGTTTTGGAGCTTTCACCTGGTGATTGAAGAGCCTGAGCGTCAAAGTTCATATCTAGCACTCGTTGGAGTCAAGCTCGGTGGATCACGGTTTGGATCGAGTCGACTTGGAGACGGCACTCTACAAGAAGACTTCGGTACATAGTTTAGTTTATAGTTTAAATCCATTTGTTAAAGATTAGATAGTGTGATATGCTCAAGTTCACAACACACATACTTGTTTAAGTTTCATGTTTTGGTTTTCGGTTTTGGTTTAACCGATCTTGATTTTCATGAATAGATAGAATCAACAAGTTTACATGGTTTTATGTATATTAGATTGGTTCAATATACATATATGCTTCATCTATTTAAACAAATTTAGTTTGATAGTCTATGTCATGAGTTTGGAGTTTTTGGTGTTTTAACAAAACTTATTTTTGGTTTTTAAAGTCAAAAATATTGATATATATATCTTTCATGTATATTAGATTCTATCCATATACTATATGCTTCAAGTTGTTTCAAATATCATGTTTTTGTATTTGGATGAGTTTTGGACAAAACGAATTTTCAATTCAAAAATTTAAGTTTTGAAAAATACGGATTTTGGTTTTCAGCAAAATTTCTAAGTCACAAAATTGGTTCAAATTGTTTGAAATATGTGTTGAATTTTTTCACACATGTTTTTATATCAAAGTATTATACTGAAATTATTTTTGTAGATTTTTAGAGATTTTATGGGATTTATTTGGCAATTAAAAACCTAGTTTTCAAATCTCTTAACAGCCCTGCCAGGCTCTGGCGATCAACTGACCGGTCGACCGGATCAGGAGCCGGTCGACCGGATGTGCACAAAACGTGCACAAGGCCATATCAGTTAGCAGGTCGACCGAGCGGTCAACCGACTGAAGGCAACCCACTCTCGGGTTGCCCCGGTCGACCGGCCAGAGAGCCATTCCTCTCTGGTTCAGGGCGCGGTCGACCAGGCGGTCAACCAGGAGGCTCAATGGTCACTTTTTTGACCGTTGACCAGTCGACCGGAAGGCCATTCTGGGCCTAGTCAGCTGCCAACGGGCAGATTCTTTTGGGGCCAATATAAACCCCATTTGAGAGCTGTTTTGGACAAGGTTTTTGTAAAATTTTTCTGCTTCTCTAGTGTTTAAACAACAAGTTTTCAAAAGATTTTTGGGTTCAAAAGATCTATCTTTATTTGTTTAAAAGTGTTGGAAAATTCAAAGAAAAAGAGAGTATTTGGAAATTGGTTTTTGATCTATATTTTACTATCTATTCTAGAAATTTTCCCAAGAGTTTTTTCTTTGAGTTTTTGATTTCCAAACTCTTGTTTTCCACACTTGAGCCTATCTTGCTATCCTATCTATTATGATTTTTGTTTTGTGGGAAAAGAAGTTGTTTGTGGTTGAGATAGACCACCAAGTGTTGTACCCCTCCTTTATTTGTGATATCCCTCTAAGTGTAGAGGTTGATTGAGTTGTATCCCTCTATTGTGAGGTGATAGTGGAGGTTGTGTTGGTATCCCTCTTAGTGAAGAGGTGGATTGTGTTGTTAGTGGCTTTGTGCCTATCCCTCATTTGTGAGGTTGATTTTGTTGGCTTTGAGCCTAACCTCTAAGTGTAGAGGTTGTGTTGTAATTGAGAGAGGAGTTGTGTACTCCCGGTTGTATTGCCCCAAATCCTCAGTGGAGGTTCCCTGTGTGGGAGTCCTGTGTGGACAACTCAGTGGAAATCCTTCTGTGTGAAGGCGGGGACGTAGAGCTGTGTGCTCGAACCTCGAAACAAATCTCGGTGTTTGCGTTTGATCCATTGACTCTAACTCTCTCTCTCTCTCTCTTTTACTTTGAGCATTGCATCATATTTCCATATCATTTATACGCTTGTGTTGTTTGTGTGTGCCTCACTTGTGTTTAACCACGAGAGCTTCATATAGCACCTCAACTCTTATTCAGAGGAATTAAGAGGAGTTAGTCCAGAGCCCTTCACGGGGAATTCGGCTACACTCGTTGGTTACACTAAGTGTGTTGCAATTAAGTTTTAATTTCCGTATTTTGTTCATTAGATTAGCTGTACACCTATTCACCCCCCTCTAGGTGTACTTACAGGGTGTACATTAAAAGTCTTAGCTTTTTTTTATTAGAACTCAATATATGATTTATTATTTAATAATATCATTTTATTTTATGAGAATATGTATGACCAAATGATTGTATTATATACACGTGTGTCTTGTGTTATAGATGACCTGGTGTGTAGAGTTTGACATACACATAAAAGATCAGATCAACAGATCCAAATAGAATATAAGTTAAGTCCACAATCTTAGATGGTGTTGGACACATCATCGCTAGGATTGTAATGTAATCTTCTGAAATAGTCTATCTTAACTATATGAGACTGTTTAATATCTCGGACTATTGTATTGGTGCATTTGATATTAGTATTTGAAGTGTCTCATATTCATTAGATAAGAATTCAGGTTTAGGTGAAGGTGTTACAAGCTTCACAAATCAAGCACGGACATGTAAAGGCACTGTGCTTGTTATTAGTTGACTAATAGGTCTTATTAGTCGACTAGGTCTTGGGCTAGTCGACTGGTACTTTGGTGTAGTCGACTAAGCCCTGTAATAGAGATTTGAGTTCTTAGATTGTGTTGTAGTAGTCAACTAGGTTTGGGTACAGTCGACTAATACTTGGTTTTAATCGACTAATGTTTTGTCCTAGTTGACTAGTATCAGATTCTGGCAGTTTCCTAATACGGTTCTGCTTCCTATTTTAGTTTGGATCCGATTTTTCTCTAAGGCGGTGCTGATTTGCATGTTGAAATTTGTGTTGGACTAGGATCATCCAAGTGCCTATATAAACCCCTTGGGGAGTGGCCTTTTAAAGGTGTGTCAAGAATTCAAGAGAAATTCAGATTTCAATCTTTGAAAATTATGAGAGAGATCTTCTCGTAACTCCTATATTTTTTCTCTATTTTCAATAACGATTTCTCCCCTCCTCCCCGTAGACGTAGGCACATTGCCGAACCACGTTAAATATGGTATTTTTTTATTATGTTATGATTTAGTTTTCAATTGCTTGCTAGTGGTAGATTTTTTTACGCTTTCGCTTCTGGTACCGAGTATTCAAACTCGGTGTTTATCTATTGTTTGATCAGTGATATATCACAACTAGGGATGAGCAGAATTCGGTTAAAACCAAAAAAAATCGCCCAAAAACTGAAAACCGAAACCGATCCGAACCGAACCGCGTAAATTCGGTCGGGTTTCGGTATCGGGTTCTGAACCCAAACTGAACCGAATTAACTGAACCAAATTAACCCAGCACACTTTTGCGCCAATATAAGCAACATTCATGATTTTATAATGATGTTGATGTATGGCATGTCATGCATGCTTGTGTTTATGTCATGAGTACACAACCCTAATTTTTCAGAATCATTAAAATGCTTGAATTAGTGAAACATTTGAAGCAATAAATTCATGAGATGTTCACATTTTTGTGTAATATTAAGGTTATTGTTTACATATCGTTTATACTTTTTGAAATATTCTGTTATATGCAATAGAGTATTACGCATCTCTTTTAAATATCTAATGTAGATATATTCTAAAGTTTTTCTTAAATCATTTTTGAACTTTTATGTTCGTCTAAGTTTTGGAAGTTAGTTTATTTTTTAAACCAGTGTTCGCATGAGAAAAATATTGATCACGAGAAAAAGATTTATAATCAAGTTAGATTTGACGAGAAGGTGCGAAAGTTGAGATGTGAAGTTCTACGGCGAGGTGATCCCCCAATTAACCGAACCAACTGATCCGAGTCGGTTCGGTTCGGTTCATGACCTTGTTCAGTTCGGTTCGATTTTGTCAAAATTGGCAAAACCCGAACCGAACCGACTGATGCTCACCCCTAATCATAACAATTGGTATTAGAGCGATGGCTAGTAAGACAACCACAACAACAAAGTTCGAGGTGGAGAATTTGACGGGAAGTCCAATTTCCTACTATGGAAGATGTGAGTAACATCGTTGCTCATGAAAGAAGGCACACACAAGGCCCTACTTGGTATTGAGAAAAAGCCATCGAAGATGAAGGATGATGAGTGGAACGACATCGACTTTCACGCAAAGACGATGATCATACTGTGTCTATTAGATGAGATCCTCTATAACATGATAAACGAGAAAATAACTGCTGGTCTTTGGTGTAAGCTAGAGCGTTTTTATATGATGAAGAGTTTGTCGAACAAGCTCTTCATGAAAAAGCAGTTATACAGCCTTCAGATGAAGGAATGTACGCCTATTTTATAACATCTCAATACTTTTAATAGAATTTTAAGCGACTTGTTAGCTCTAGAGGTTAAGCAAGAAGAAGAAGACAAAGCTCTTCTGTTACTCTCTTTTCTTCCATCAAGTTATGACCACTTGGCGACCACCATTATGTATGTCAAGGAGACCTTAGAGTTAACTGTCAGGCAGATGCTCCAGAACAACGAGCTGATGAAGAAGACAGATTCCACAGAGGAGATCTCAGGTTTATTTGTAAAGGGCCAGAGGGGAAGATCAAAGAGTAGAGGACCCAAAAGGGATCCAAAGGTTTCTAACAGTTTCTCTTGCTACTTTTGCAAGGAACCAGGGTGTATCAAAAAAAAATTGCATGAAATACAAGGAGATGTTGAAGAGGAAAGGCGACAAAGATTCTGATGGGGTTGGTACCAGTAAAAAGTTAAATCAGGCCCGGGTTGTCGAAGAAGCAGATGAGGATTCATGTGATGTCTTGACGGTTGACTCAAGAAAAGGTAAATATTCAAATGCTTGGTTACTTGACTCGGGGTGCGCATATTTCATGTGCCCTAAATAAGAGTGGTTTAGTACTTACAAGCCTTATAACGGAGGCTCTGTCCTGATAGAAAATGATGTCGTGTGTAGGACTGTTGGCATTAGCAACATCCGTATGAGGATGTTTGATGGAGTGGTTCAAACCCTCATGAACGTTCGACACGTTCTGAATTTAAAGAAGAATCTTCTCTCATTGGGAGCTTTGGAAGCTCGAAGGTATAAGTTTCTGGTGCAAATGGAGGAATCAAAGTTACTAAAGATTCCATGATGATTCTTAAAGGAGAACGGACAACAAACTTATATAAGTTGACAGGAAGCATTATTATTGGTGATGCTTCAGCAGCAACAGATAAGGAGGATATTACAAGAGTTTGGCACATGCGTCTTGGACACTTGAGCGAGCGAGGTCTTCAAGACCTACACAAAAGGGTGTTCTTTCAAGTATCAAATATTGCAAACTTGATCTTTGTAAATGTTACATTATGGATAGGCAACATAGAGTAGTTTCTCTACATCACAACACAAGATAAAGAGCTTGTTAAATCTCATACACACGGATGTGTGGGGTCCTCCATCATTAGCATCCATTGCGGTGCTGGTACTATGCTCATTTCATATATGATTTTTCAAGAAAAGTTTGGGTATACTTCTTGAAGCAGAAATTAGAAGTATTTCAAAAGTTCAAGGATGGAAAATTAGACAGGGAGGAAGGTAAAAGTTTTGAGGTCTAATAATGGAGGCGAGTATACCTCCAAAGAATTTAAAGATTACTTAGCAAGTAAGGGCATCAAACACTATCTAAATATTCTAGGACGACCAGAACAAGACGGAGTAGTAGAGCGCATGAATCAGACACTTACAGAGCGTGCCCGTAGTATCAGATTACAGGTTGAATGTCAGAAAGATTTTGGGCAGAGACAGTAAATCATGCGAGTTTAAGAAGTAAATCAGGCCACCAATTTTGATTCATATACTCCTTTTCCTGAACCACCAATTGAAGAAAAATCATCATTGGAAAGGAGTTTGGAAGAAGTAATAAAGGCCCAAAAAATAATTTGAAAACATGATGGCCTCGTCTGTCCACAAAATTTCCAAAATAGTTCTTTTCTAGAACCAGTCAAAGAAAAATCATTGTGGGAAAAAACTATGAAATTCGTGCAAGAGACCGAGTGAATAATACAAAATATGAATAAGTTCCCATGTCCATCAGATATTCATACGACTCAAGAATCTTGCCATTTTGAAAATCCAGCTTCAATTTCATCATACCAACCTGAACTTGACCAACATCAACCTCTTGATAGTTTAGCAAGTTATCCATTTTCTGAAATTGAACTTGAAGATGAATGTGAACCTGAGCTTCAATTTAGTGATTCGAGTCTAATTATTGAATCAATATCGACTCCTGTAGCGTTACCTGAATTATGTAATGTTCTTCAGCCAGTTTTGATTCCCATAATTTTTGAACTTGAATCGATCATTTCACCCATTCACATTCCTTCCGTGGACAAAAATCAAGATTTAATTTCATTACATTTATTTGAACTTGCCCAAAATCTTGAAAACCACCTTGACATTTTGGCAAGTTATCACTTTCCCGAAATTGAGCTTGAGCTTGAAAGTGATCCTGAACCTCAAGTTGGTAATTCCATTTCACTTTTTGATTCAATAATGATTCTGATATCTTTACAAGACTTTTTCTCTATTCTGGAGTCAATACTGAATCCTGTACCAGTACACTGTGAAATGGAATCACCAATCTCTTATGATCACACTTCATTGCTGGGAAAGTGTGTGAACATTAATTCTTTGGTTTGGACCCCATTTTTTAACCAATTTTGACTCTCATTATTGACTCTCGACTTGATCTGAGTCAAATTCTCGAGTCGGTGTTAGTTTTTACTCCTATTCCATTGAGTCCAAATTAATCATCTTCCAAAATCACACTTCATTGTTGGACAAGGATGTTGAAGAAAATGACTCAATAATTATTTTTGAAAATTAGAAATTAGATGGGGATAAGTTTTTAAATAAGACCATTAAGTCAATCATTCTTTTACTGGGTCGCATTAGAGAGGTCATTGGTGGGTTCCTGCAAGATCCATGATATCTTGATTGGGCAGCAACGCTTGGCCCAGTCAGACCACCACCGAAGCCACCACCATGAGGTAAGTTTTCTTCCCTTCTCATTTGTTTCATGTATATACACATTCACGATGCATTGAGGACAATGCATGAGATAAGTGTGGGGGAGGGTTTACTAACATAAGTAGTTTTAAATTTTCTTTCTTTTACACTTCTTTTTAGGAACTTTTTAAAATTTTCTTTTCCATAAAAACTTTTCTTTTTTTTTAAAAAAAACTTTTCGTTTTCTTTTTACAAAACATTTTAAAACAAGATAAATAGTTTTGATTTATTTTTAAGAAAATTAAGATTATCTTAGGAATTAGGAAGACCTAAAATTATAAAAATTTTAAACTGAGTCAAAATAATAGATCTTGTTTAAATTTAGGATAAGAAAGTAAGATTGAAAAGATAATTTGATCTTGAATTTTTTGCCTTAGATTTATGCACTTCACACTCACACAATTTTTGGGATTGAAACAAAGACTGAAAATGCCATAAAAATATATATATATAATGATAATAAAAATCACTTATTGAAGTTGGGTAATTATGCCTCAGGAAGCATGATTATTCACACCTAAAATGGTGGATATAAATAAATAATCCCTTTAATTTTGTGACCTTGTTTACTCGAGTCCTTAAGTTCGAGGGATGTTTTCTCATCTGGTGCCCTAAGATCATCTGGTTTGGGAGTCACCGGCTAAAGGCTTACTACACGGGTAAATAAGAAAGCCTAAGAAAACGAAGGGAAGGAAAAAAAGAGAAAAAAATAATTATACAAAAATAAATGGCATGAAAGTTTGAGTTGATATCCCAAAAACCTTCACTTTCACAAAGTGCATATTTTTCTAAGAGTTCTATGAAAGATCAAAGAATCAATTCAATTTTAAATTCTTATATTTAATTATAACAAGGTTTTGCATTTCGACTTAGTTTAAGGAAGAATAATTTTTGATTAACCTATGACCTTGGATCACTTATATTTTCGCAAAAATACTTCAACACTTTTCTCTATTTCAAAATGTGTTTTTAAAATACTAACATTTGATTTCTTTCTTTATGGATTTTATGAGTGTAATCCGCTAAAAAACCCCAGGAGACAAAACTCCTCCTCTAGGGAAAACCTAGAGGTTTAATGGCTTGTTGCACATGCTTAGTGCAATCGCGTCACCTGCGAAAATGGTGTAATAATTCCTTTAGTTTTTGTTTTGCTCGGGACGTGCAAAAGATAAGTATGGGGGTGTGATTAGTCTCTAAAACTGCATATTTTATACCACATCTTCACATTTATTTCATATTAAATTCTGCTAATAAACACCTCTCTTGCATGTTTCTAGGTCCATGGTGTGCAATGAAGAAGAAGACCTTAAATCACCTTTAATGGGTGATTAAAGGCCTATAATCTAGCCATTGACTTTGGAGAACAGTTTTGTCAAAATCAGGGGCTGAAAACCAGAAACCGGGCGCTGACGCCGACAGGGGACAGACGGGACTGCACGTGGCTCTAGAAGAGCCACAAAAACGCGGCTTTTGCCGTGTTTCCGTGGCCGTACGGGCGCAGCCGCGCCCGTACTTTGGGCAAGGGTTTGCCCCTGGCCCCCCTTTCCCCTGGTGCCTATAAATACCCCCTGGGGTTCTTCAGTTGGGGATATACAGAGAGTAGTGTAGTTTCTTCCATGTTATAGTTTAGGGTAGTTTAGCTTAGGTTAGTTCTTCTTCTTCCTTTATATTTTTCATTTAATTTAGATCTTGTAATAGGAGAGTGAGAGTGATACATGAGTGAAAAGTAAGAGTGCTTGTAATAGAAGGTAACAAGTTATGAAAGGTTCTCTCTTTACCTCTCTTTAATTTCTCTCTAACTCCTTTTACATGTTTAACTAATTTTCTCTCATGGCAACTAACTACTAACCGCTAACTTCTTACTTGATAATCCATATGAATCTAATAGCCTCTACTTGGCCTTGCTCTTATAAGAGCCATTGATGGCTCATGATGATGGATCAAACACTCTAACATCTAAATCTCTAACAAGCTAACATTACTTTATTTCATGCTTGCTCTTATTGGGTTTTGATGATTTAAGTGTAGCTTGCACTTATTTGTTAAATTTGGATGTGAAGGTTAACATATGAGCCATGCTTTGTAAAGCTCTTGAACCAAGGACTAGTGATGGCCAATGATACATGTGAGGCAACTATAGAGGTTAGCTGTTAGTGGAGTCATTAGTAGTTAGTAGTTATGAGTTTTCTTTATCTTTTCACTTTGTTTTAAAAATACTTTCAAAAATCACAAACATTTTATCTTCTATGTTCCCACTTCTTCGTGTTTCACAGTACTTCTCTTTTCATTCTTTGTTTTCTCTTATTTTTATTCTTTCAAACATAGAAAAACTTTTAACACATACGTGAACATTCCGGTAAACCTTTTATCGCCTCCTGTCCTTGTGGATTCGACTCGTTTTAACCTTTATGCTATAACGGAAGTATCAAGGAAGCCAAAGCACACACACTTTAAATCTTGGTTTCAAAACATACACTTTTTGTGCGCGATTTTCTCCCGATCACTCTGCTGCCCGACACGCCCTGTGCATGCCTGTAAATCTGCCACCCAGTGGGCGGCGCTATTGTGGCCTGGCGGCGCCGCTGGGCACAGGGTACCCGCGCCTGCAACATGACCACCAAGAAGTAGGGCTATTACTGGGTGCACAACGGTGCTGCCTCGGGAGCTCCCTGCACTCGCATGTATAACGCAAGTACCGCAAGGCGACGCTGCTGCGTAACATGGATAGTGATGCTATCGCTAGCATACCCCATGCTCGCGCATGCAGCGCGGCTGATGCGAGGCAATGCTGCTATATGGCAGGCGATGATGCTGCTGGTATCATCTGGGCTAGGGTTTCCTCCGTGGTCATGGAGGATGGCGCATCAGTGTGCGTGCCTCCCCTACACGCCCGACCATAGGTTGAGCGGTGCCTCAATGGAGGTAGGTCACATCTGGCACCTCGATCAATAGGCCAGTGTCACTAGGCTGCTGCCCGGTCCTCCTTCAAAAATCTTCTTTTTTTGTTTTAGGGTTTTCAAAAATTCCACCTTTTCCATAAAAAAATAATTTTTTAATATCATCATCCAAACAAGATCGATATTATCAACTAATAATCCAAAATATATCAAACCCTAATTTCAACAAGAGTTGATTTTCGAAAGAAAAGAGCCCTGGCCATGGCTTTGATAACATGCAAGAATTTCTGGTATCTACACACGTATACATATAGATCATATAGATAACATAGAAGAAGCATGCATCTTTAGTACAAAGGGTTTCTCCTTTAAAGAGTGTTCTTCTTCTTGACAATGAAAAGTGCTACAACGAATCTCGCAAGAATCCTTCATCACAATTCACGATCAAGCAGAATAGGCAACCATTATTAGAGGCTTGAAAGAAGATAAGAAGTTTTAAGTAGTTGCACACAATTGCATGTGTAGAAAGAGGGATGAATTGACCTCCTCAACTCTAGTCCTAACCTTGTATTTCTCAACAGATCTCGTCCGTTGACTTGATCTGGTAGCCCAAATTGGGCAAATACTCACTTACAATCAATCTCCTTCTTTCCCTTAGGCAACTCTGACAGTTCCCAAGTGTCGTTTTTCTGTAGAGAACTAATCTTTTCATCATGCATCCTTCCACATCTTGGACTCCGAACTGATATCAGCTTTCTTGTATATAGACGGGATTGCCTCCTCAACGACTGGAAGAGCATAGGCCACAATTATGTTAGTACTGAGTTAATTGGGCTTACGTGAATTTCTCCGAGTTTTTCCAACTGCAATAGAATCTTGGACATCACCCATATCTTGTCCTTGATCCTTATCATCATCAGCATCATGTTCGACTACCTGATCACCACCCTCTGTCACCGAGAGTATGACCTCAAATGATACTGATCTGCCTAGAGACGGTGAAGTAACATCACTCTCCACCTGCTGCAATATCCTTTCGGTCGTTTGACTTTCCACTTGCTGAGAGTTTTTAGGCTTCACTATTGAAGCCTCGTCAAACATGACGTCTCTGCTCAAGATAAATTTCATGTCCTTTAGATCCCAAATTTTATAGCCTTTTACTCTTTTTTTGAATCCTACGAACACACCTTTTCTCGCCCTTGGGTCCAACTTATCTTCCTTGACATGATAATAGGCCAGACACCCAAATACCCGTAGCGACTCATAATCCTGAGCTACTTTTTCTGGCCAAGCCTCTAGAGGAGTTTTACCACCTATTGCAGATGAATGCAACCTGTTAACAAGATGACAAGTATACACCAATACCTAGCCAAAAATGATTTTGGTATGCCGGTGTTGGATAATATGCACCAGACCTTCTCTAGTAAGGTTATGTTCATCTTTACAGCCACACCGTTTTGTTGTGGTATTCCCCTTACTGTGATGTGTCTTTCTATGTCCTCATCACGACATAACTGTAGGAAAGGATCGCTTGTATACTCTCCTCTGAACAAAGTACCTTGATCTTAATTCCCGTATTCTTCTCCATAATCTTCTTCCACTCACAAACAACTACAGGACTTCCCCTTTGTGGTTCATGGTATATACTCAACATCATCTAGAGTAATCATCTATAAAAGACACACAGTAGTGGTTACCTCTAATAGATGTCGTCTTGCTAGGTCCCTAAATATCTGTGTGAACTAATTTAGAATCCCCTCAGTGCAATGAGTTGCGGTGTTGAATCTTACTTTGGTATTCTTTCTGATGATGCAATGTTCATAAAATTTCAATGTGCAGGTATTGGTACCTTTCAATAAACCTTACTTTACAAGAGCTTGCAAAAACTTTTCTCCGATATGTCCGAGCCTCATATGTCATGATTGGGTGCAATCATTATATAAATTTGTAAAAGTCACCAATTGCCCTGTAATCGTACTAGCCTTCAGTAATAAAGGTTATTGTGTTGGACACCCTTCAAAACAACCATCGAGCCATTAATTATCTTGAGAACACTATCTTATAGATACTTCAAGACCCAATGTTTTCAAGACACCAACAGAGATAAGATTTATTTTCATTTGAAGTACATACCTCACATCCTTCAATTTTCGCACCATCCCATTAAACATCCTAATATGGACCATGCCTATCCCTTCCATGTTACATGGATGATCATCACCCATGACAACAGAACATCCTTCTAGCTTCATAAGCTAGAAAATCAATCCTTATTGGGACACACATGATTGGTAGCTCCTGTATCTAGCATCCACTTAGAATCACCTGAGTAATCAATAGTAGGAGTAGGGATTAAGAAAGAGAATACTGATGAGTCTGCGTCTGATCCATGCACCTAGCTTGAAGTACAACCTGATTGGGGTTGATAACCCTTGTGAGATTTGCCTTGATCTTCTACTCCTTATTCTTATCTTTGATTTTTGGACAATCAACCTACTAGTGCTCTAACTCTTTGCAAAAGACGCAGTGGTTCTTTTTCAGATCTTTGAAACCTAGTCTAGACTTTGATCTATCACGATCATCTTTGTTCTTCTTACTGGAACTCCTACCTCTTACCATCAATGCTTCTGTTGAATCACTCTTTGAAGAAGACTGGTTGTTCTTTTCCGCACTTCGTAATTTACAAGAGCAGCATCACTATAGTTAAGTGTTTGTTTACCATTGATCAAGATTAGGATAAAGGTCTCATACTCTTCATCCGGAAGAGAATTCAGAAGAATCACCGACTTGTCCTCTTCTTTTATCTCAACATCCATATTAACTAGGTCTGTAAGAATCTTTATATAGTTGTTCATGTGTTCATCAATGGAGAGCCCTCTTTTTAATTGGAAGCGATAAAGCGTCCTCTTCAGATGCAATCGAGACTTCATGTTTTTCATCAGATACTTCTTCTCGAGGATCTCCCAAATTTTCCTTGTAGACGTCTCATATACCACATGATACTTGATGTCTTGTGTCAAATAAGACTTGATGACGCCAAACGCCATCTGATTCTTCTTGTCCCAATCATTCTCAGATGTCTCTCTGGCTTTTCTTCTAGACGCAGAGAGTCTTCGAGGTTTGATGCCGTCAGGACATCCATCACCTTACATCTCCACATCCCAAAATTGTTCGTGTCATCAAACTTCACGACATTAATCTTCATCAGAAAATGATTCGCGGATTTCATCGGTGATCAACTGCTTCCGGCCATCTCCTCAAAAGATTCCTCAAAGTAATGCAAAAAATGATTAGTGAAAACAAATTCAAATAGAAAAGATCAGATATTTACCTCCAATCGAAATTGTAGATAGTCTCCAAAGTGATTTGCTCCACCTGAACGAAATTATCCATCGAACCCGAAAAGCTCTGATATTACTTGTCGGAATCTCAGCAACAGAGAATAACAATACCAGAAAATAGTCACCAATCACACGAACAAATAAATAAAAGAAAGAAAGTAAGAACACACGAATTTAACGAAGTTCGGCAATTGCCCAAGTCCTCGGGGCAGAAGGGAAGAGACATCTTATTAAATCAATTAAGTACAAGATACAATAGCATGGAACAATATCCCTCTTTATATAGACATGGAGTCCAAGAAGAAAAGGAAACCCAGAACTTTGAATTCGGATCAGAAACAAATTCAGAAACATGAGGCAAAACGCTATCGACATCCC
The DNA here is from genome assembly GCA_038442645.1 of Agave tequilana. Lineage (NCBI taxonomy): Eukaryota > Viridiplantae > Streptophyta > Magnoliopsida > Asparagales > Asparagaceae > Agave > Agave tequilana. The sequence goes on along the minus strand of JAVJIF010008936.1, from coordinate 118,665 downwards.
GTTTCGCCTGTCGACAGCCTCTGATAAACCCAACTCATAGGAAAACGCTGTCGACTGCCCAAGGGGCCTGTCGACAGCCAAACACCATTCTGCTCTCTGAAAGTCATATTTGACAGCTCTTCTTTGTCTGCTGTCGACAGCCTAGTTCACCTGCAAATACGTATCACGGTGTCTTTATTGTTGTTTCCTCTGCGCTTCATCAAACTCCGTACTATCTTCTCCGATGAGTTAAAAAACTCTAACAAGATTTTATACTCTCTCCTCACAAGAGCATGAACCAGATTACACAGAGCATGAAAGCCGAAAGTAGGAGGCTGAACTGGTAAGTGAATGTTGTGTAGCCTTCCATATTATCTACACGTTACAACCCATACACTCCGTCGATTGTCCACTCCAGAGCAGGGTGGTGCTGCTCTTCAACAAGCAGCAGAGGTGGGCGATCCGTATTAGCTGTCCATCTGGGTGGCCATACCAGTTGAGGCGGCTCACAATAAACAATTATCTCTTAGCAAGCTGATTGCAAATCTGACAACCATATGTCTTAATTCAAATAACGAGTATATAAAAAAAATAGGGCTTTTTTTTTGAAAAAAACCCATTTAAATAAATAATTCCACAAAAAAGCCTCCCCAAAAAATAATTCCTAAAATCGACCTCTGACACGTCATGTCAGCAAGCAGCTATTTCGCCTCGCCAGCATGGCGTTGGCATGTGCGCGAGGAGGTCAAAATCTACGTGCAGGTTTACCAAATCCGAACATAAAAAATAGCTCAAAATTTGAGTTTGAGTTTACCAAAACCGAACCTGTATTGTAGCTAATTTTTTTTTTTCTTTTTTTTTTCTTTTTTCCTCTGTTTCTCCCCCTCCCCCTCCTCTTCCTCGTCCTCCTCCTCCTCAAGTCGCTTATTAATGAGGATCCAGGCAAAATAGACTATGCGACGTCAACCCAACCTACTAGATCTCTATCTTCCAAGTCTCACCATTTTGCCCCGTCTTCTTATCAATGCTTCATTGCTCTAGAACAGTTAATCAAAATTTGATTGGGGGCTTGGAAATCTGAATGGTCTGAATGGTGTCAGTACATGAGATAAAGTGTCGCCCCATCTGAATGATGTCAATGCTCCATAAGAATTTGTGTTGCCCCATATGGACTCCCACTCGTCATGGCTAGTCCTCCGGCGACCAAGAACTTGCCGCCACCAAGGAAGAGTTGGGGGGGGGGGGGGGGGGTGGGGCGGCGGGTTGCGGAGGGGGAGGGGATCAGCAAAGAGAGAGAGAGAGAGGAGGAAAGAAGGGGATGAGGGCTGGGAGGGGAAGAGGAAAGCAGAGGAAGAGGGAAAAAAATTCGGATTTGACAAATCCCAATGCAAAAATTAAGTTGAGGGAAACCCGCGTGGCACTGATGTGACGTGTCAGATGTGAATTTTGATAAATATTTTTTGAGGAAACTTATTTCTCTAATTATTTATTTAAATAGATTTTAAAAAAAAATCCTAAAAGATATACAAAAATTAATTTATAGCAGTAATTCATAATAGTCTTGTTTCATAGTCATGTCATTTTTTCGATTTAGTAAATCTTGTGAAAAAAGAAGAAAAATTTGAATAAAATTACACACAAGGAAAAGTAACGAGTAGAATTTTGTACTGGTACGATGTTATGTTTATTTTCTAGTTAGTTGTTTGATAAAGAACTAGGGGCTTAAACTCTAGTACACAAATATAACTAAAAATATACCAAGCGTAAGGCAATTTTCGCTCCTAACCAATAAATGTACAAGGAAGTTAATGACACAACACTATACTCATCGGTGACCCAGCGTAAAACGAATTTCAAAGTTTTGAGGTAGTCATGTTTAATAATAGCTTTGCACATCCCAGAGGCGGAGTTCGTGCAATCAAGAAGCTTAACTTTAAAAGGCGACAATTTCCATGTCTAAAAACTGTTGTATAGCTGGGAAAATCCATAGTTTCACAAGAAATTTCATCAAACAAGACAACAATTTGTAATCATGTAGACTAGAAGAACAAAGTAGCTTTAGGGGCTATTTGGATGACTGAAACTACGTGTAGCTCCAATTTCAGTAAACAGCAACAAACTCTTAGACATTATACAGTAATTCGAGCTACATTTTAGGTATTTTTGCCCAATTTGACTGTAATTTTACTACAATAGTTGAGATATAATAAAATAAATGAAAAAAAAAATGCACATAGTGTCTATATATATATATATATATATATATATATATATATAATATATATATATATATATATATATATTAGAGAAATGTAAATCAGCTGACACAGGAGGCAACTCCCTCCTATGTCGCACTCAAAAATCAATTTCCCGAGTAAATTTTCAAGATCCGACCGCACATTATCATCTTCATATTATAAGATATACACATATAAAAAATCAAGTGATTTGAAGTTTGTTTACTCCATTTTCTTTGGGTTCAAACATTAACGGCTTTTTAACAATAGAACAAAATAGAACGATTAGATTAATGAGTAAACGTATTTCAAATCACTTGATTTTTTATATGTGTATATCTTAAAATATGAAGATGATAATGTGCGGTCGGATCTTGAAAATTCACTCGAGAAATATGATTTTTGAGTGCGACATAGGAGGGAGTTGCCTCCTGTGTCAGCTGATTTACATCTCTCTCTCTCTCTCTCTCTCTCTCTATATATATATATATATATATATATATATATATATATATATATATATATATATATATATATATATATATATGAGAGAAATGTAAATCAGCTGACACAGGAGGCAACTCCTCCTATGTCGCACTCAAAAATCATATTTCCCGAATGAATTTTCAAGATCCGACCGCACATTATCATCTTCATATTCTATGATATATACATATAAAAAATCAAGTGATTTGAAGTTTGTTTACTACATTTTTTTGGGTTCAAACATTAACGGTTTTTTAACAATAGAACAAAATAGAACGTTTAGATCAATGAGTAAACGAACTTCAAATCACTTGATTTTTTATATGTGTATATCTTAGAATATGAAGATGATAATGTACGGTCGGATCTTAAAAATTCATTCGGGAAATATGATTTTTGAGTGCGACATAGGACGAATTTGCCTCCTGTGTCAGCTGATTTACATTTCTCTCTCTCTCTCTCTCTCTCTATATATATATATATATATATATATATATATATATATATATAAACTATGCAATACAATTTCATCATGCATTAAAACTGTACAACTGTCTTCTCCTCTACAATCTCCCATGTGTTGTGAAACCCGACACATGGCCACGTGCTCTAATTAATGGGGTCGTTTGTTTCACCGTAAAAGTCCGTAATTCATAAATGACTTGCAACCATTACAACTAAAGCGTATGTTTGGACCGTAATTCGTAAAAGACTTACACAACTCAACTACCACTCACTTGCAACCCAATTACCACTCACTTATCCAATTACAGTTAATTTTATAGTCATGCAAATTTGTATTATTTTTATTTTAATGTTAAATCTTTTTAATATTTAACATTTTTAATATTTATTTGCAATATTAAAACTTTTTATATCACCATAAAGTTAATTTTGTGGTCAACGTTTTCACTTACGACTTGTACATTACGACAACCAAACACTATAAAACACAATGTACTTTCTCACTTACAATTTTATATTACCCAAACACTGTAAAACTTACATGTATGTAACTCATTTACAACTGTAAAAGACTTTATTAATTATGACTTACGAATTACAGCCAATTACGACAACCAAACAGACCTTATATAAATAAAAACTACATACAATTAGAGCTTCATTAAAACCCACTTTTAAAATATGGCTGCCGGACTGGGGGTCTAGCACATTTTCCCTTTGGAGAGAACCCAGTAGAACCTATTCAACCAATTATTGAAGTGAGCACCAACCTACTTGTCAACCAACAGAAACAAAGTTGGTGCAAATGGTTATCACAACTGATTACTTGTAGACCTAGGCCTCCGCGTTCGTTAAAATGATGTAACAATAAAATAAACAAAGGCAGCTTAGTAAACGTTCAAATTTTAATGACAATAATATGCGAAGAGATAACATGAGAGCAATAGGCGTGCAGAGATTCCTGAATCTAACAACTGTTTGTTGAACAATGCTTCTATTAGATTGCCAGAAAATATGCGAAGAGATCAGTTAAATTGCCAAAAAAAAACTTTATTATTAGATTGCCGAAATGTAACAGACGGCGATGTTCTAGTCATTGGGTACAATGTCCCATAATTTACAAAGTCCACATACAACAATTGTTTCTTACAAATACTATACACGTACATTTCTTTGGGCAGATGAACAACAAAATCTCTTATCATCTCTCTCCATTAAGGAGTGATTGTCTGTTCCATAGGCATGTTAAACCATGAGGGTGGAAATATGACTCAAATTTGTTGCTGAGGAATATACAGAAGAAAATTGCAGTTCTACATGTTAAAAATAAAAATAAAAAAATGAAGGGAACCTCAATCTTCTAGTTTAATGGCTGTATCTACACCCCGCTGTAGTTCTGCTGTCCCCAGAGCTCGGCGTACCTCCCTGCCCTTGATAAGAGAACATCATGGGGTCCTTGCTCAACAACCCTTCCGTTCTCTAAAACGATAATCTGAGAATCCCAAATGAAAAAAAAGATCACCTTCTCGAAAGAGAGAGCCGGCATGCATGTATCATAATTATGGAAGATAGATTGATGTTGCAAATATAGCAACATGTAAGTGATTTCAGCAAGTTTTTATTTTTTAACAAACGACCATATCATTGACATATCAAAGGATGTAGACTTCGAGATTAGGCAAACTCCATGATTAGCCTATCTCCAGATCCTCGTATCGGCATTATTAAGAAAGAAAGTTGGCCATGCCTCCACAATATTATAAGTGCATGTCATTTCTAATCAATGTTCTAAACATCGGAATTCGGGCCAATTTCAAACGGCAAAACTAAACAACAGATTGAGGATATCAGGGAAATTTCAAAGAAATTTAGTAAATTCTGGTGTCAATTTCGAAGGTTATATATATTGCATATATAGTATGATATGTGATAAAAATAACTGAAATTTCAAAAACTTGGCAGTCTTGCAAAAAAAAAAAGGAAAATGACAAAAAAATAATGAACTTGAAGAATTTGCCTCTCCGAGGGAAGCTCGTTGGGCTCGTCTCTCTCCGTTGGGCTCTCTCTCTCTCTCTCTCTCTCTCTCTCTCTCTCTCTCTCTCTCTCTCTGCTCCTTGCCAGAGGTTGTTGAAGCTAGTCGACGCTCAGGGAAGGTCGTCGAAGCTCGCCGGGGCTTGTGGGGCCTCGTTGAGGATTCCTACACCTTCGTCAAGCCTTGTCGGGCGGGGGGGCGCTCCCCCCATCTCCCGTGTCTCTTAACTCTCGCAATCACAACCTCCCCTAATTCGCTCTCTTTTATTTACCGGGTCACGCGTTCGGGTAACAAGCTCGAAAAGAAGGGGGGAAAAAACAATAAGCAACAACCAAACCTTGGTGTCAGCCAATTTTTTAAGGCCGACTATTCAGCCAAAATTGCGAAAATAGGCTGAAATGTCACCGACACGACCACAAAAACGAAACTTGTTCGTCTTTGGGTCGTTGTGTCATGTCGGCAGCTATATAATTCCAAAATTTTGGTTGAAATTTAAAACACACTCTCTAATCATTAAGAAAATTGCAGTTCTTATATATAACCTTTAAACAAATTCAGATATCTCCACTTAAAAGAAAAAAGTGAAAAATAAAAACATTGTAATACCTCACACTGCTCAAGCCTTACTTTCACAGTCATTATGTGCAATTTCATTGCACAATTCCTTCCAAGTAAATTAAGCTCACTTGTTTTGTATTCATCTTCCTTATAAGAAATCTATCACATCTTTTTCCCTTCTGGGCGTTTTTTCACGTCCAGAAGAATTTGGAGGACACTAAGTGTCCTTTACGATTAAAGCAAGCCCTCTGTTATGCATAGTTTCTCTTGCCAGGTAGTCGGGCACTAATTATGAGGGTCCATGTGAGGGTTGATGTCACATCGATAGCCGATCATAAAACTTTGTCAAATCTTCCATAGAGCCTTGTTCTATGGCGGACCACATCTTGATGGGAAAAGGCTTAGATGAAGATGTTCGGTATTCATTCTCAACCTTTATTTTTCTCTCTTATACTAAACAATATACTATAAAGATTCCAATTAGTTGGTTCAAGCTACATCAGAGTTCAATGTAGTTCTCAAAATGTATGGTATGCTGAGCACCCTGGTCTAACCAAAAGAGTGAAGAACTGAAGCTGCCTAATAAACTGCAAAAGCTTTCAGCTAATGCATGCACACAACTCATTCGAGAATGAACAACTCCTATTTAGCTAGAAAGTAAGGACTTACAGTCATTGTCCCTTTTATTTAGTGGTCATAGTCCTCTTCTCAGTACATCAGGACATCTGCCTGTGTCATTTCAACAACTGGCCCTATCCCTAATGCAGGGGGGGTTAGCCGCAGCTCTTTAGAGAGATCAACGCCCCTAGTGGAGATTGAGGTAGACTGCCCTGTGACATCTGCATGGCAGGAATCTCAATTAACTTAATTCTATAGATACAACCCATATGGGCAGAGGAGGTGGAGGAGCAAGCTGAGTGGTAGAGTGCTAAAAGGGGATAGGAAATGGGACAGTTAAAGGTCTAGTGCCAAAGAAGTCAGAGCGCAAGTTCTGTTTACGAAAGAGGCAGTTTGACACTGAATGGGAGTCCCCACGACTTCAACCGTTTTTTTTTTCCTTTCTGGTTCTAGTTTGTTGTTTGTTGTGCGTGCGTGCGTGTGGGTGTTTTGGGTGTGGGTGTGTGGTGTGTGTGTGTGGGGGGGGGGGGGGGGGGTGAGAGAGAAGCAGCTCAATATGTCAGAGTGCAAGAGTGCAGGGTGTTTAAGTAACTTGGAAGACTCTTAATCCACTCCTTCCAGAAAGACTTCCCCGTCAGTTTAGTAGTTCAAAGGAGCTTAAGAGATTTTTTTTTTTTTTTTTAAAATTTAGTTTCTTAGTTCATCTCAAGTGAGGAAAAGTTTTTTTTTGTTTGTGTTGGTGGGGGCTATTAGGATTTTGCTTTATTATTAATTCTTTTAACAGAAATCTTAAGGACCGGACCTGAGATTTGCCAAATCCTCAGGGAAGGAAAAACTTTCATTTCTCTGCACGTTAGCATCCTCTTTTCCCCCTCCGTTTCCCTTCTCTCTCCACAAGCCTTCCAATGCCTTTCCCTCTTTCTCTTGTGCCATCTCCTCCCATGCCCAATCGGAGAAAAGGAAGAGGAGAAAAGGAACACAATCTCTGCTGCCATAGTTTCATAGTTCCAAATGGCTAGAATTTAGGTAGCGAATGAGGGAGTGGCTACCAAGGGATCCTGGATGGAATCTGCTTCAGAGAGACTGAACAATGTGAACAGGTGAGAGATTTACTACATATTTTATTATGGGTAATTATTCTTTTTGGGGGTTCTCACTCACTCTCTGTAAGCTTATTGGCTTCAGAATGGCGATGGCATTTGGATTAAAAGAGAGGTTTTTGAAGCTTTCTCGTTTTGAGATGGAGCTCTTTTTGGGTTCAGACGGATCATGAAGCTTTCTAAAAAAAGTGCTCGCTTTCACTGTTATTTTGCATCTTGGTTTTTATATTATCCATAGTTCATAAAAACTGTAATGGCTAGTATTTCAATGTGCAATTTGGGATGTAACCCCAAGGATGTTACTTAAGAATATTGAAAGTACACCTAGAGGGGGGGGGGGGGGGGGATTGAATAGGTGTAAGGCTAATCTAATGACAAATGATGCGGAATTAAAAACAAATTGCAACACACTTAGTGTAACCAAAGAGTGTAGCCGAATTCCCGGTGAAGGGCTCTGGACTATCTCCTCTAAATTCCTCTAAATAAGAGTTGAGGCGCTATGTAAAACTCTCTTGGTTCAACACAAGTAAGGCACACAAACAATACCAAACATATATATGATATGAATATGATACAATGCAAGATATAAAAGAGAGAGAGTTAGAGATAGTGGATCAATCGCAAACAAAAAGATATGTTTCGAGGTTCAAACCACTGCTCTACGTCCCCGCCTTCACACAGAAGGATTTTCACTATAACGTCCACACAAGACTTCCCACACAGGGAACCTCCACTGAGGATTTAGGTAATACAAACTAGGAGTACACAACTCCTCTCTCCAACAAACACAACCTCTACACAAGAAGTAAGGCACAACAACAATCACCTTTACGCTTAGAGGGATGAGCACTTAGCCAAACAACAATCACCTCACACTAGAGTTATAAGGCTAAAAGCCAAACCAACCACAATCACCCCTACACTTAGAGGGATACCAGCACAACCAAACACAACCTCCACAATCACCTCTACACAAGAGGGATACCCACAAATAAAAGAAGGTTACAACTCTTGATGATCTCAAAGACCACAAACCAATTTTCTCACAAAAAATAAGATCCTATAGATAGGATAGATATGATAGCTCAAGTGTGAGAATACAAGGTGTTTGGAAATCAAAATACAAAGAAAATTACTTGGAAAAAATGCTAGATAAAGATAGAAATGAAGATCAAACCCAATATCCCAAATACTCTAATTTTCTTTGAATTTTCCAACCCTTGAAAACAAAATAAAGATAAAATCTTTAAGCCCAAAAACTCTTGAAAACTTGTTGCTGAAACACTGCAGAAGATGGAAAATTTTGCTCTTGAAATTCTTAAAGAAACCAGCTCAAGAGATGGGCATTTATATCCTCTCAAAAATCTGCCTGTTGGCAGCCAGGAAAGGGCAAAACTGCCCTTCCGATCGACCGCCCGTCGACCGGCCAATGGTCATTTTTATGACCGTTGTGCCTCCGGTCGACCGCCTGGTCGACCGGGCCAAAGCTATCGATCGACCGGCCCCCACCCGAGAGTGGGGTGCTTTCAGTCGGTCAACCGCGTGGTCGACTGGCCGAATAGGCTGGCCTTTGTGCACATCGGTCGACCGCTCCGGTCGACTGCCAGTTGATCTGGCTGAGGAAAACAGGTATGAAAACTTGGTTAATTTAATACCAATTAAATCCCATAAAATCACATAAATTTCACAAAAATAAGTTCTTATAAGATCTTTGAAATACAAATATGTGTGACTAAAATTCAACACATATTATAAACAATTTGAACCATTTTTGTGATGTTGAAATTTGCTTTAGACACAAAATCTGTATTTTCCAAAACTTGAATTTTTTAAATGGAAAACCGTTTTCTCCAAAACTCATATGGATACAAAAACATGATATTGAAACAACTCTGAAGCATGTTGTATATGGATAGAATCCATTATACATATAAGATATATATCTATGTTTTTGACATGAAATCCAAAATCGGTTAAACCGAAAACCAAAACCAATAAACTTTAAACTTTTGTGTGTGTGTGTGAACTTGAGCATATCAACACTATCTACCTTTTACACAAGATCTAAACACAGACAAAGCTAAACAAACCGAGGTCTTCTTCTAGAACTCCTTCTCCAAGTCGACTCGATCCAAACGCGATCCAACGAGCTTGACTCCAACCGAGTACTAAATGCGATCTTGACGCTCGAGCTCTTGAATCTCAACACGTGAAAGCTCCAAAACTCCTTTGTTGAAGCTAATCACCTACTAATTGTTGGCCCAAAGGCCTATCACCCTAGTTTGATGATGATCAACTCATGAAGTTATGTTTACTAATGATCTTGTGTTTAATTAGTGACAGATTCATTATCAAGATCTTAGTAGGTGCATAGCTCAACAAAGGATAAAATGTCAAGATTTGGAGCTAGCACGGTGTGATCCAAGGAGCTTTTGGATCAAGCTTAGACCAAGTCAAGAAGATGAGAAGACTTCAAGTGAAGACTTCAAGAAGATGAAGACTTGTGTCTAGGTATAAGATTAGTTTTTGTTTTAGTTAAAAATGTAAAGGATAGAATAGTAGTGGATTGCTCAAGTATATATCACACACACACTCTTGAATTAATTGTCTTTTCATAAAAGAATTTTCTGATTTAGAAAAGACTTTCATTTTGGAAAAATATTGTTTTGGAAAAACAAGTTTTAGAAAAATACAGTTTTTAACATAAGCCAAATATTTCCAAGTTACAAAAATAGTCCAATCTTTTATAACATGCCTTGATTTTGTGCAAGCATGTTTGTATATCAAAGTATATTGGTAAAACTATTTTTGTAGAATTTCTATGTATTTATGGGATTTTTATGTGTGCCAAAAGACTAACTTTTAATCCCAGAAAAGTGTTTCAGGCTTCAGATTAGTCGACTTGCTTCCCTTATAAGTCGACTAACCCTGAAGTCGGTCGACCGGTTGGGTCGACCGACGTGCACAGATGTGCACGCCTTTGTGCACTGGAGGACGGCCGACCGTACGGGTCGACCGCTCCAGAGAGCTCTGCTCTCTGGAAAGTTCGGCCGACCGTACGGGTCGACCGACAGAGAGTTCGACTCTCAGCTCCAGTGGGTCGGTCGACCCAGGCGGTCGACCGTGGCTCCAACGGTCGGATTTCTGACCGTTGGCGGTCGACCGCTCGGGTCGACCGGCAGTTCTGACAGACCCTAACGGCTATATTTTCTGGCCTATAAATTTGGGGGTTTGGTCATTGTTTTGAAAGAAGATTTAAGGAGAGCTTTGAGTCAGTTTTTCCCATTCTTTCAGAAGAGTTTTTCTCCACAAATAGAGAGCTAATACTTCCAATCTAAAGGGAGTTTTATTTAGAGTGTGTTAAAAGAGATTTCTTGTGTTTTTCACCATAGCTTTCATCCTTGCTTTCTCACAATCACTTGAGCTATCCATTGCCTTATCTATCCATAGGATTGTGTTGTGAGAGTTTGTAATTGGTGATCAAAGTGTTTTAGATCACCAAGATTTCATTCTTGTATTTTGAGGAGACGGGCAAGTGTGCTCGTGGTGACTTAGAGTTCTTGTGTGAACTCGGTGGTTTGAGGTGCGGCCTCGGCGAGCTAGTGAGCTTGCGTGTGTACGGGACTAGGGAGTCCGAGGGCTTGTAGGTGTTGCGGCACCGAGGAGAGATCCATTGGGATCTTGCATAGTGGAAATCCTTCGTGTGTCGAAGGCGGGGATGTAGAGCAAGTGTGCTCGAACCTCGAAACAAACCCTTTGTGTTTGCGATTGCCATTTCTCTCTCTCCTTTATTTATATCTTGCATTCAATTATTGTCTATCTTTATATGCTTGATATATTCATTTGTGCTTAATTGATATACTTGCGTGGGATTGTTGCTAACACTTGTATTCAACCAAGAGAGACAACGCGGCACCTCAACCCATTCAAGGGGAATCTAGAGGAGTTTGTCCAGAGCCCTTCATGGGGAATTCGGCAACATTCTTGTGTTATACGTGGTGTTTAGTGTAAAAGTTTTATTTGGTCATAATTGTTTTAGCTTCTGCATCATTAGGCATTAAGTGACCATTAGATTAGCCATCACCTATTCACCCCCCCTCTAGGTGAACTTACATTTGGATGTAGAGCAACTTTTAATTGGTATCAGAGCAAATTTCAATTGGTAACAGAGCTTGGTACTCCGATTTGGGTCTAACAACCTAGAGTTAAAGATCCTCATTTTAGGCTAATCACAATATTTGTACACACACCATGGACTTCATGTCACCACCCACCTTTGACGTTCTTAACATCCAATTTGGAAGGTTAAGATGTCATTGTACCTCAAAGCCCTAGGCATTCATGTTTATCTTGCCACTACTAATAATGCATATTGTTTAGATGGTAAGAATTTTGAGACTAATGCAAAAGCCCTTCATGCTCTTAATCAACCCTAAATGATGATTATCTATCTAGGGTTTCTAACATTGATTTGGCTTTTGTAGTTTGGAACACCTCCTCTCCCTTGGCGAAAATGATCAATACTATGCGGGGAGTGATTCGGATGTTGGAAGCGACATCTCCAACAAGTGCTACATGGTCCAAGGGATAACCCCCTTGAGGTAAACACCGAATCCGATGATGAGGACATGTCATATGATGAGCTATCTACTTTTTGTCATCTTTTACTTGAAAAATATGACATGAAAAAGGAAAATAAAAATTGAAAAAGAACATTGCTTGCATGCATAAAGAACATGATTCATTTAGAAGTAACATTGCATGCTTAGAAAAGGAAAAGGAAGATTTGAAAAATGAAAATGTTTCCTTGATGTCCAAATTAAATGATTTATGTGAAGGAAATATGGTTTTGAAAAATAAAATTGATTTGGTGGAAAAACAAAAAGAAGTTGTTTTCAAAAAAATATTACTTGAAAAGAAAATTTGTTGAAAAAGAAAAAGAATTTGTTTCTAAAAAGAAAAAAAAATGATTCTTTATCTCATCATGCTTTACATGCCACCACTAATGAGATTAAAGATTTGAAAAATAAAATGGATGGTTTGAGTTCAACCTTGAACTCTTGTGCTTTTAATCATTCTAGGTTGGAGTCAATGTTTTCAAAGAAACAAACTCCACACATTCATGCACATCATAACCATGCATTTGCTTATGTTGCACAACATGATCACACTCCTACACATAAGCATACTAAGGTGTACGTATGTACACATTGTGGCCGCAAAGGCCATTTAGCAAAATATTGTTATGATAGATTAGATCTTTTAATTTTGCTAAGAATAAAAATTTTTGGTTCCTCAACATAAGACTAACCCCCGTGGACCCAAGAAAATATGGGTACCAAAACCCCCACCCCATGCTTTTGATGTAGGTGAGGGCTCTCACAAGACGTGAGAGGGATGGTGCCTTGGTAGTGGATGCACTTGGATATGATGGACACACTTATTGATGCATCGCTATCAAGGAGATTTTGGTGGGAAAGACCACCAAGGTTGGAGCTTTGGAGTTGGTAACAATCTCTAAACTCCTATTTTATTTATGTACATGCTTTTAATTTCATATATCATATAGCATGTTCATATTTTTGTGCTTCATGTGGTAATAACATTCTTAGATGTAGTTTTTATCAAAACTTGTATTATACATGTACAAATAGTGAGCTACACTTGTTTTATTTATATGGTTGCACTTCATGCTCATTTGTACCCACTATATGCATATGTATAGACTAGTTTGATGATTCTCTTTTATACATGTTTTGCCCATTTTTATGCTTTACTTCATGTATATGCATTTTTAATTCAAATCTAATAAATATACATGTATACCCGTGAGTCTCTTGCCTTCATGCAAACATCATTAATAGACTCTTTTAGATTGGATATGTATGTGTATTGTTAGGATTGGATTAATCATACATATCCATGAAAATTAGTGTTTTGATGAAAAATGATTTTTCGTGTTTTTTTTTAAAAATGTGACTTATGATCTTTTTGAGCTTCATTGACTATTTTCATAGAAATGTTATTTACATGATCGTTTAACACTCACACTTTTGTAAAATCATTTTTGAGCCTTATAGACCATGAGTGCTTAATGTTTGTGTATCTAGTTATGTTTTATGAAAAACATATGATTTGATGGTATTTGAAGGATCTTTAACTAGTTGTCAAAAATCTATTTAAACTAGTTATTTGTTCTTCAAATTAGTTTATGTGACATACACATGATCTTATTATTCTTCAATCATAAATTCTTTTGTGTTCTCAAAATTTATTTGATGCTTCATGATTTAAATATTAGTTTATATGTTAGTTTATCAACATTTAGGATTTATACTTGAACATTTTGTGGGTCACAAATAAATCTATATATGATTGGGTTGATTGCTTATTTGTGCCCATTAGGTGTGCTAGTATAACCTAGTTTTGATGATCCATACATCTTTAAACTTGTATTCCCACTTTTTGGATTTGATTTATGATCATGTGTTTTCATTTCATGTATATGTGTATTTTGCCAACTTTAAGATATACATGTATACCTCTTGAGTCATTTGCCTTTAATGCAAATCTATTATATGGACTCAATTGTGTTTAAGAGATATGTATGTATACTTATTGTGTTATCAAAACATACATATATCTTGAAATATAAATTTTGTTTTTAATAAAAAATGTGTGATGATTTTCATGTCTTCATGATTTAAAGGAATATTGAGATAATTGACATTTTTGCTTTATTCCTTGCTTGAAGGATTCCGTACTAGTTTTTAAAAATATTTTCACATTAACTAGTGCAAATTCTTCATTTGATAGAGTATATGATAAGCTTACCCTTCAATTGGTATCATTGGATATTTTCAATTGGTATCAATATGATTTTTGTATACTCATATTTGATTGTATGTATGAATGTCTTCAAATCTAAATTATATCAATTTCTATTAGTATTATCTTTTCATACATATATGTGATCTATTTGCTAAGCTTGATTCAACTTTCAATTGGTAATTCTTAAAGCTTATGCAATATGTTTTTCAAAATTGATATCAAATAAAAAAAAATATGTTGATTTGATATCTCAAAATGTGTTTCTTGAGAAAAGTTCAAAATTTTAAAAGAAAAATTCAAAATTATTGATTTGTATTATCCCTTCTTGATCTCTTTGTTTTTGACAAAAAGGGGAGAAAAATTTGTTGATTGTGTTTTACCCCTTTGTTGATGATTGACAAAAAGGGGGAGAAAGATTTTGAGTTTTTATATGCATAGCATACTTGTATTTTTGCTCATGCATAACAAATAAATAATAAGGACTTTATGTTATGCATATAGTTTTGTTTTGCAAATAGGGAAATAAGAATTTAATGTGTTTTATCTCCATGCATTTGCATACATGTTTATGTGCGTTATTGTCATATCTATTTATTTCTTGTGATGCATGAGTTAAGGGGGAGCTTCTTTGAAGCTTTACTTTAATCCATGCATATATAACTCCATGAGTTTTGTCATCATCAAAAAGGGGGAGATTGTTGGCCCAAAGGCCTATCACCCTAGTTTTGATGATGATCAACTCATGAAGTTATGTTACTAATGATCTTGTGTTTAATTAGTGACAGATTCATTATCAAGATCTTAGTAGGTGCATAGCTCAACAAAGGATAAAATGTCAAGATTTGGAGCTAGCACGGTGTGATCCAAGGAGCTTTGGATCAAGCTTAGACCAAGTCAAGAAGATGAGAAGACTTCAAGTGAAGACTTCAAGAAGATGAAGACTTGTGTCTAGGTATAAGATTTAGTTTTGTTTTAGTTAAAAATGTAAAGGATAGAATAGTGGTGGATTGCTCAAGTATATATCACACACACACACTCTTGAATTAATTGTCTTTTCATAAAAGAATTTTTTGATTTAGAAAAGACTTTCATTTTGGAAAAATATTGTTTTGGAAAAACAAGTTTTAGAAAAATACAGTTTTAACATAAGCCAAATATTTTCAAGTTACAAAAATAGTCCAATCTTTTATAACATGCCTTGATTTTGTGCAAGCATGTTTGTATATCAAAGTATATGGTTAAACTATTTTTTTGAATTTCTATGTATTTATGGGATTTTATGTGTGCCAAAGACTAACTTTTTAATCCCAGAAAAGTGTTTCAGGCTTCAGATTAGTCGACTTGCTTCCCTTATAAGTCGACTAACCCTGAAGTCGGTCGACCAGTTGGGTCGACCGACGTGCACAAATGTGCACGCCTTTGTGCACTGGAGGACGGCCGACCGTACGGGTCGACCGCTCCAGAGAGCTCTGCTCTCTGGAAAGTTCGGCCGACCGTACGGGTCGACCGACAGAGAGTTCGACTCTCAGCTCCAGTGGGTCGGTCGACCCAGGCGGTCGACCGTGGCTCCAACGGTCGGATTTCTGACCGTTGGCGGTCGACCGCTCGGTAGACCGGCAGTTCTGACAGACCCCAACGGCTATATTTTTCTGGCCTATAAATTTGGGGGTTGGTCATTATTTTGAAAGAAGATTTAAGGAGAGCTTTGAGTCAGTTTTTCTCATTCTTTCAGAAGAGTTTTCTCCACAAAATAGAGAGCTAATACTTCCAATCTAAAGGGAGTTTTATTTAGAGTGTGTTAAAAGAGATTTCTTGTGTTTTTCACCATAGCTTTCATCCTTGCTTTCTCACAATCACTTGAGCTATCCATTGCCTTATCTATCCATAGGATTGTGTTGTGAGAGTTTGTAATTGGTGATCAAAGTGTTTTAGATCACACAAGATTTCATTCTTGTATTTTGAGGAGACGGGCAAGTGTGCTCGTGGTGGCTTAGAGTTCTTGTGTG
Organism: Agave tequilana; assembly: GCA_038442645.1. Taxonomy (NCBI): domain Eukaryota; kingdom Viridiplantae; phylum Streptophyta; class Magnoliopsida; order Asparagales; family Asparagaceae; genus Agave; species Agave tequilana. The sequence continues at coordinate 102,353 of JAVJIF010008936.1, read as the reverse complement.
AACTTGGTGGTTTGAGGTGCGGCCTCGGCGAGCTAGTGAGCTTGCGTGTGTACGGGACTAGGGAGTCCGAGGGCTTGTAGGTGTTGCGGCACCGAGGAGAGATCCATTGGGATCTTGCATGGTGGAAATCCTTCGTGTGTCGAAGGCGGGGATGTAGAGCAAGTGTGCTCGAACCTCGAAACAAACCCTTTGTGTTTGCGATTGCCATTTCTCTCTCTCTCCCTTTTTTATATCTTGCATTCAATTATTGTCTATCTTTATATGCTTGATATATTCATTTGTGCTTAATTGATATACTTGCGTGGGATTGTTGCTAACACTTGTATTCAACCAAGAGAGCCAACGCGGCACCTCAACCCATTCAAGGGGAATCTAGAAATGTTTGTCCAGAGCCCTTCATGGGGAATTCGGCAACACTCCTGTGTTTACGTGGTGTTTAGTGTAAAAGTTATTTGGTCATAATTGTTTTAGCTTCCGCATCATTAGGCATTAAGTGACCATTAGATTAGCCATCACCTATTCACCCCCCCTCTAGGTGAACTTACATTTGGATGTAGAGCAACTTTTAATCTCCTTTGTTGAAGCTAATCACCTACTAATATCTTGGTCAATCACTGAAACTATTTAAACACAAGATTATTAGTAAACTATAACTACATGAGTTAATCATCATCAAAACTAGAGTGATGGGCCTCTGGGCCAACAATCAGGTGCAACTCAAAAAACTCTCACTGCAAAGGAAATCCAAAGGATTTTCACCCCAGAAATCCAGACAAGTGCCGACATTTAGTCAGTCCAACTAGAAGAGGCTTCCATCAGCATTCATTAGTAAATATTATAGCATCTCTACTTCACGAGTCACTGTAGGTCCGGCTAGTGGCTAGGTTAAGTGGTTAGCACTGGTTCCAAATAAGACAATTACGACATAATTGAGCTTGGTTAAATTGGTTTTGGTTAATTCAAAGTGGGTCAAGTTTGCCAACGGTTGCTAAGATTCAGATATGTGAGTGATGATCTAAATGGGCAACATTCAAAAACTTGAACCTGCTTTATTATCAATTTAGTCCCTTTCCAACTTCTGAAGTAGGCTTACCATTGTTTATAGCACTGAAGCTAAATAATCAAGACACATGGCCTATTTGAAATGTAGAAGGTTCAGTTCCAAACTGCTTATTGCTTAAAATTGAAAGAAATGCCAGAAATAGCATTTCTGGTCTTTCAAGTGAAACCGTGTTTGAGACTCAGGTTGTTAGATCAAACTAAATGACCTCTTACAAAAGAATCTATACAGTAACACAAACATAAATTTGATATGTGAAATTATAAATATTTTCTGGTACACAAAATCTGTTTTACATAATAAAATAAATCATAGGAAATGCATCAAAGTAGTTATTAGAAGAAACAACTTAAGGATATTAATTAAGATCTAATGAGAAAATTATCGTAATTAAAAGTAAGAGCTCAATCATATGTATATGCAAAATCAGAACAATTAAGAAATCTAGAACCACAAGTCTCTTTTCTTCTCTCTTATATCAAAATAGAAGGTGTTACCTCATCACATTGCATTGCTGTTGTAAGACGGTGAGCAATGAATATTGAAGTCCTGTTTCTAGCTAGAGACTTTAATGCATTCAAATTTCGGCTTCGGTTGTGCTATCAAGGGCACTAGTGGCTTCATCACACAGCCTACAACACAAAGGAAACAATTTACAGGCTGCAGATGCCCAAAAAGTTGCACATCTGAAAATTATGTATGAAGAGTTTGTTGGTACCATTATCTAAAGATGGTAACAAATAAAAAATCTCTTCATTTAAACTAATAGCAGTAAATGTTTACTTGCTGAAATTGGGAACCCACTATCAAATATACCACACAACAGGTCTCTGAAATCCTTTTCAAAATAATAAAAGGTTTGTAGGTATAGAAAAACATAAGCTGGAATGGAGAAAAGGGGTGGAGTAGTAGATATGAGCTGCTAATGGGCTCGGGAAACTTGAGGCTCAATTTGAGAATGGCTCAGTAAAAAGCTCGTTTAAACTCAATCACTGATCTAAATGAACCAAGTTTGAACAAAACTCAATGCTCAAGAAAATAAATGAACAAGTTTGAACATATCTAGGCTCAGCTTAGCTCGTGTTCCAGCTTGACTTGTTAAAAGGCGTGTGTACACTTCGAGTTCAAATTTGATTCAGCAAAGATAGTTTGAATTAAACTCAGTTTCAAGGTCCAAATCAGTTTAGTGGATTTCTAACTGGCCGCTGATATGATATTTATATTCGATCACAAGTCCAATACAGTAAAACTCTCGTATTCCTAGTGACCTAATTTTATACCTAAAAGCAGAATGCATATTCTTTCCAAATGTATCATTCTCTTCCTTTTCTCTGACTTGTCATTGCATAAATGCTAGTCCTCGTAGCAGGCTCTAGCAGCAATAAGTTCCTTTCCATTTTCTTGCTTTTCTTTTATGCACCTGTTTCTCCTTTGTTTCCCTTTTTGCTATTTTGGAAAAAAGAAAATTTCATGTAGTTATTATCCCTTTTTTAGATTCAAATGTGATATAGTTGCTTTGTTTGGATTTTTGGTAGATCGTTGAGGTAATCGGGGAATATAATTTTTTTAGCAAAACATATAAACATCAATAAGAAACTCCATTCTTGAAGCTGAAATGGTTTTTATTGATGTTAAGTAGCAATAAAAAGTTAACATATAATTTTAGCGCGCACACACACGTACCCCAAATGTCCGTGGTGGGAATTTCAATTTTTCTGAAATTATACAATAATTATGTTCTCAAAAAATAAAAGAATTTAATAAATTAATTCATGTACTTTTAGTTAAGACGCAAATGCTTCCAAATATTAACAATAACCAATGATGATATCGACATAATCAAGAAAACACGATTAATAATCTTCTTATTTATCTCGTCTATGTAATAAAAATCTAGATGGGAAAACATGTAATCATGTCCTTTTTTTAACTTAGAAAAAGTAAATTCATGTCCTATTTTTTCTGTTAGTAAATAATATCCCTATCTATTATAACCAGAACTATCCTTAAACAAGAAATATAAATTTTATATAAACTGTTTTTTAATTAATAATATAATCATAAATAAGGTATTAAAAATAAATAAAGACATATTTGTTAACTTTAATTAACATACTGATTTATAGAATAATTAGAAGTTAATATTTTTGAGCTTTCTATTTGAAGCCAATTTTTTTAAAATGTTAATGAAAGGTAATATATATGAAATAATTTTGTAAGAATTATAAGTTATCATATGTCTAGATACAATATATCGCATGCTTATATGTGAGTGTCTAGACACAATGTATCACCTGTTTATATGTGAGTATCTAGATATAATGTATTGCATGTTTATATTTACTATAAATAAGAATCAAATAGGAGAGAGCTCATCAAGCTTTCTTATACTCTCTATATTCTTCTAACATAGTATCAGAGCGAGGTTTCTTCTGATCGTCGTTCACGAGCCGCCTCAAGCTTGCGTTCGGCCGCGCTCATGTAGCACGCACCTAGTGACGAGCCATGTTCTTCCTTTAACTTCTTCAGATCTGCTCCTATTGTACTGCACTCTCTCTATCATTCTGTCATGTATCATCTACATGCTGCTGCTATCTATTTCTATTGTTGTTGCTATCTGTTCTTGTTGATGTTAGTATCGACTAAAAACAACATCTACATCTATTTCTAATGCTACTGCTACATGTGTCACTGCCTGCTATTGCTGATTACCTCTGCAAGCTACAATCATCTCCTTCTCAACTACTTACTTTGAGGATCTCTCAAAATCATACTTCTCCTGAGTTTGAGGATCTCTCAAAACCTCTTCTACTGAGTTTTAAGGATCTCCCAAAACCTCTACTTCTACTGAGTTTTGAGGATCTCCCAAAACCTCTTCTTCTACTGAATTTGAAAATCTTTGAAATTCTAATTCTATTCAAGGAGATGAATATGATCTTTTATGCAATTTTTGTCCAAGTGTTTGATTCGACTCAAATTTAGTCCACTTTGATTTGCAGCTTTGATATCAACATCATTGATTCAGCAGATTGGCATCAACTTTAGGGATTTTAATTTTGTTTAGAAGATATTTTACTACTCTTTGTAACAAGCTAGGTATGATACATACCTATGCTCCAGCTTGAGGGGAGTGTTAGAATTATAAGTTGTCATGTGTCTAGATACAATTTATCACATGTTTATATGTGAGTGTCTAGATACAATATATCACATGTTTATATCTAAAGAGGAGAGAACCCATCAAGCTTTCTCACTCTCCCTATATTCTTTTAACAAATTTCAATATATTTCTTTAGCTTTTCCCTTTCTTTCTCTTTCTTCTTTCTCTTCGTCTTCATGAAGCAATTGTTTTCCTAATGTTGCCTTCAAAATAGAAAAAAGGAGGGGAAAAAACCAAAACCAATGGTAATACTATTGAATTCACTCGTTTGCAATTCCTTAATTTTTGGGTTTTTTAATTCCAAATTGGACTTGTAACCTATGGGTTCCACAAAAAAAAGAAAAAAGAAAAAAGAAAATATAATGAAAAGGATTGCAAGACGGCAGTGGGAGAAGAAGAAAGGGGAGGGGAGGGAGGACGGAGAGGGTGCGCAAGGGAGATTGGGGAGGCTAAGCGGCGAAGATGAGAGGGGCTGAGAGAGAGAGAGGGAGCTCGAAGGGCGGTAAAGATCGAAAGGGAATTACACACGGGTTCTCTGCCTTCTGGAGTGATACTGGAGTTTAAATGATTAGATTAGATACCCCAACTATTTAATAGCTAAAGATTTCTACATAAAATCAATGGATAAGATTCATCTAATAGAATAATTAGTTAGAATTCCCTTTGACAGAAACATCAAGGTGTTTTTATGGTAGTAGGGATATTTTAAGGGGAGACTTTAATGCTCCCAGGGCACAACTAAGATAGTAATGCCCATCGATAAAAGTGTACAATATAAAAAAATATGGAAGATCTATTCCTTTTATCATGATTTGCATGTTACAAAAGGTTTATAAACAAAAAATCATAAGCTTTGAAAACCGATTGACCATGCATCAAGTGGTTGCAAGATGAACAATTTTCACTTGTCATAAATCCATTCATTCTGTCTCCACTTAAATCATATAAATAAACTTCAAAATGAATGATTTTTTGTGTATATAACTTTCTAGATATGTATGATTAAGATTAACAAGGTGGATCGTCTAATCTCACTGCATAACATTTTTTTAGGTGGTCATAACTTAGTTATGTCCTAGAAATATTAAAGCCTCATCCATATATATATACATATATATATATATACATATATATTACATACATACATATAGAGAGAGATAGACTTGTGTCCTTCCAAAAGGATTTGAAGTTGAATCCTTCACATTCAAATACCAACATCCGACATTCGAATACAAGATCCACTCCGTTGAAGTTGATCTATATTATTTCAAGTATCTATAAACTAAAAATCAAGTGTTTTGAGTAGTCTTTGCCCATACATCAAGTAGGAAAAAACAGAAGGCCTAAATAGTGAGTTGGTTAGTTTAATGGTGTGAAACAATTGAAACCTAACAAAAATTGATTTGTAGGGGTTTTTAAATGTTTAGATCATAATCAAATGGCGGGATCGAGAATTTGTATGTCTAGAGACATAGATCTAACCAACTCACTACTTTCGGCCGTTCATTTTGCGCCTCTTGATGGATGGGCAAAAACTATTGAAAACACTTGATATTTGATTTATAGATACTTGAAATAATATAGATCAACTTCAACGAAGTGGATTTTATATTCGAATGTCGGAGGGTCGTATTTGAGCTGGAAGGATTAGGACTCAAATCCTTTTGGAAGGACACAAGTCTCTCTCTCTCTCTCTCTCTCTCTCTCTATATATATATATATATATATATATATATATATATATAGGAAAATTTTCAAATGAGAAACTTTCTCATAATAAGCTTCGTGAGAAAACCATATAAGAAGATTTTATGGATGATCCGAACCGTTCATCATGATCTACATACTCTAATTAGACTACCAATAAAAAATCACGCGATTCCAACGTTTTTTACTGATGCATCAAGTGACATCTTTATTCTACGGTGAATATAACATATGTTTTGTAACCACTTGTTGTATGGGTAAAAAAGCTCAGACTCGCGTGATTTTTAATTGATAGTCTAAATAAAGTATATAGATCAAGATGAACGGTTCGGATCATCCACATAAAAGCTCCTATATAGTTTTCTCACGGTCTTCGTGTGAGAAAGTTTCTCACACGAAGACTAATATATATATATATATATATATATAATATATATATATATATATATATATATATGGAATTAAATCCATTAGGAAAAATGGCTTCCAAGGTTGTATGTACAGTGTACTCTGTTTACTTTTAGTAATATACTCACTGTTCAAATAAAATAAAATAATGGCAAAGTGTTTCTAGTGTTGTTCTTAGATAGCTATCTAGTGTGTCCTTACAGATGATCCACTCCTCCCATCTTGATCTACATGTCAAAAAAAGAGTGAATAAAAAACTATACATTTTTGAAAATTTTTAACCATGCATCATCAAAAGGTTATAAAATGAACGATTTTCAGTAATAGAACAAATGACACCATTTGATCAAAGTGAAAAAAGATCCAAATTACATGATATTTTATATACACCCTATTTGTGACATCTAGATCAAGATGGAAGAGGATTATCGGTAGAGATGGTCCATGGAGAGATTTTGGACCAACTCTTTAAATTATATATATATATATATATATATATATATATATATATATATATATATATATATATATATATATATATATAACGGGAGAAGAGCTCACGTAGGAGGGACTGTGAGTTCTTGTTGCCACGTTGCTCAGAGTCAGGGGAGAGGAAATAAGTTGAAGATGTGGGGGGGGTGGTTGGGTTGGGTGTGGTGAGAGAGAGGAAGGGAAGATGAAAGTTGGAGTGGGTGGGAATCAAAAAAAGAGAGGGAGGAGAGAGAGGGAGCAGCTTTTCAGCTGCTCTTTTTGAAGAGCATGGTTTTTTCTGCAAAATTGCTCTTTTCTTTTTAATGATGACTAAACCTCAGATCTTGGGCAAAGTCTAGCCATATCAGCAACTAGAGTATTTATGTATCTGATCTTTGAACTCTAAGATAACTTATATAGGTTGTTATAGTTGAGGGTGACGGTCTGTGTCCTCTCCCTCCTCTATAAGTGATCCATATGGCTTAGACTAATCTTAGGGTGTGTATTATTGTAGTGTTTTTGTAGTATCAATACAATTATTTACTTTTCATACACACACACACACATATATATATATATATAATCAAAATTTGAGAGAAAGATTTGAGAGAGTTTGAGTCTTCTCTCTATAATCTTATATAGCAAATACAATTACAACTCATAAAATAAGACTCCTAATACATAAAAAATATGACTCTTAATTAGGTAACTAATCTAATCAAAGAGTTTTACACTCCCTCTCAAGCTGGAGTATAGATATCAATCATGTCTTTGTTACAAAGACTAGATAAAGACTTTCTATACAAAGCTTTCTAAACAAAATACAAAAAGTGAGAAACAATAAATAATGAATTGCTAATCTAATGTCACAATACTGAATCATTAATGTGGATACTGAAGTTGCCAATCAAAACAGTTGTGCACAGAAACTGCATGAAAAATCTCCTTAGATATACTCAGGATTAGAATTTCCTTAACTTAGTAGAAGGTTTTGAGAGATTCACAAACTCGATAAAAAAATGAGATTTTGATAGATGCTCAAACTTGAGGTTTTTTAAGAAATGCTCAAACTCAATCGAAGAAATACCAAGAAAACACACAGACTTCACCCATAAAATATTTCTTCCCTTTTACTTGACAATAGTAATCTGAATTTTCATGAGACCACAAAAAATCTTTGATCTCAGCTCAGAGTTCAGACATTAACAAACAAAACACAAATAGGATGAGAAGAACAACGAAGATACAACTTGCAGCAGCAAAAATACTGATGAAGAAACTTGCAACAGCAATATAAGTCGTTATCAAGAACCATCAAATGAGTTAATTGCAATATTAGAAACATGTGCCAATAGCAAAAACAGGAACAAGTACCGATAACGAAAACAAGCAACAGCAGAGAGAGATGAAACTGTAATTAGCAGTAAACATCAACAATAGATGAGCACAACATTGCATTCGGCCACATCAAAGGAAGACGAAATAAAAATGGTCTAGCGCTAGATACATGCATCATGAATGTGGTCCAATGCACTCGAGTGAAAATAACGATCAGTGAAAAAATTTGAGAGGTTCTCATGCAATATTAGAATTTAAGATGAAAAGATATGATAGTTTATGAGTCCTCTCTTTATATTCTTATTTATAGGTAAAAATAATTACAACTCATAACATTAGTAGAACTCCTGATACATAAAAGAAATATGACTCATAATCAGGTAACTAGTCTAATCAAAGAGTTAACATATATATATATATATATATATATATATATATATATATATATATATCAAACTCTGGCTAGGGCTTTCTCTTGCCTAGTTGTGAAAAGGTGCTAGAGAGAATTTCAAAAGATAAAATTTGAGATCCAGGGATTGATAGTGGCATAGGCCGTCGTTTATCTTCACAGTTAGGACATGATGATTATGAGAATTTGTGAGATCTCAGTTGATGGGGAGTGGCTAGCGACTTTAGTCATCTCGACTTTCCTTTAGATTCAGAGATTGATTGTAGCAAAGAGCTACTCTTTGTCGTTCATCTTCACGGTTCAGAGAGAACGCACATGAGATTTCTTGCGATCTCAACTCTTGGAGTGGCTAGCAATCCTAGCCATCTCGATTTTCTCTTACGATCCCATTCCTCGTGTGGGGCAAACAATGGTTATACATGACAATAAGTTATGTTTAGATTCACTATAAAAGTTTAATTGTTCCGCTGATGATAGAGTTCATAGTTGTTTGATAGCGATCGAGATACCTGATATCCATCCAGGGTTTAGATCGACAAGAAGGCCGGCCATCATCTTTTATTTTTGCTCGATCGGTAGATTTAATCAATCTGAGATCTATAAGAGAATCGACTTTGTTATTATCAGGAGATCCAGTTGATTCAGGTACGTGAATTAATGATCTAAAAGAGACAAATGTTCTATGTGTCTTATATTCTCTTCCAAGTAGTAGATCGGGCAAGATGGATGATGCTTCTTCAAAGCGAGTCAAAAGGAGCCATTCTTTAGTGCATTAATGGTTAATTTATGATGAGTTTTACAGATTATTTTGAGTTATTAAGAGTAGTGAGTGATTGGATTCTCATATGAAAAAATTAATAGAGATATTGAATTCAATGTAATATTTTGTACGCCTTTTTTATTAATAAAAAATAATTTTACCGTTCAATATATATAATATATATAGCTTTGTGCCATTCCGTAAGGATTCGAGGCTGAATCCTTCCCACCCAAATACAACCCTATGACATTCGAATGCAATACATTATTTCAAGTAAATAAAAATCAAAAATTATGTATTTTGAATATTTTTGCTCATTCATCAAGTAGACAGAAAATAGACAGCCAAAAATAGTGAGTTGGTTAGTTTAACGGTGTAGAATATTTGAAATCTAACATAAATTGGTGTGTGAGGGGTTTTAAGTGTTTAGATCATCATGAAATGGTCGGATCGAGAATTTGTATATTTGAAGACGTAGATCTAAGCAATATGCTATTTTCGGTCATCCATTTTGTGCCTACTTGATGGATGGGCAAAAAGTATTCAAAATACATGATTTTTAGTTTTTAATTACTTGAAATAATGTAGGTCAAGTTTAAAGGAGTGGATCTTGCATTCGGATATCGTAGGGTTGTATTTGAGAGAAGGATTTGACCTCGAATCCTTCTGAAATGACACAAGTCTATCTCTATGTATATATTATGATTTAGTACTTAATTGCTCGTACATATCAGCTAAATTTTCGTTGCTCAGTTTGTAATAGATCTTTAATGTTTATATTTTTCACTTCTCAATTTATAAATAATGTAATGTACATCTTTTTTCTACTTACATTCTAGAAATGTATTTAATAATATTTTCCTAAGATTTTGAATGAGCTCAAGAAGGTCTAGGCTCAGCTCAATCTTGTTCAGAGCTTGCTTAGATTCATTTAATAACCAAAATGACCCAAGCTTGAACAAAAAGCCTATGCTCATTTAATGAAAGAACATGAATACCCTAAAGCTCGGCTCGTTCGGCTCGATTAGAACCCATAGGAGTAGATAGCGCACTTAAGGAAGGATGAATGTGCCACTAGCTTCATCTGAAAATGCAATGGTTTGAGCTGCGGGGCACCACACGAATGACACAAATCAGGGCCTAAAACAGAAAATATATGCCTAATGAGAGTTGCAACTTCGTTTGGAGCAACTCAAAAGCCCACCAAACCCAACCTTGGGTTGATTGAGCCAGTTTGCAGTCTTCTTTGATTTGATCTGGTCCCAAATCTTCAAGAACCATGTAGTTCTGTCAGATTCCAGGTTACTGTGACCATTTATCTGAGCTGACCCGAATATATAACGAAAAGTACACATTACTATAGACACAAGGCTTTAATTCATCATTAGGACCATGTGATTGATTACTAGTCAAGCTTTAACTGTAGTTGAAGGAAAATTAAGGGCCATGATCTGATATAGTGCATTTCGATGTGAAGGTTTTGTTACCATTTTATAAATGATTTGAAGTTCTCTATAAGCACGGTGTAGCCACCCACCTGAGCTGACCCACATATATTATGGAAATGCATTAGTATAGTCACAGGACTTCAGTTCATTATTAGGAGAACCTGATTTGTGTACTATTCATGCTTTGACTACAGTTGAACCCAAAATTAGGGTCACACTCTGACATAGTGCATTTCTATGTGAAGTTTTTGCTACCATTTTATAAATGATTTGAAATTCTTTGTAGTTTATAAATGATTTGAAATTCTTTACAGACATGGTGTCACCCCCAAGTAATCGGCCCACACCCATCCCTTTCTCATCCAACATCAGCTAATCATATTGAAGTATACTGCATCTTGAAATCCCCTGCATCTCCCTTCATTTCACATGCATATTTCAACCTCAACTCTTGATTAGACCACCGAGTTCTTTATCTTGGGCTCGTCACCTTCAGCACAATGAGCCCATTGAACAAGAAATCAGCCCTTACTAACTCGTTGAAATATTCTCATGGGCCCACGTCAGTCCATTTGGATACCACTTGTGCACATCCACATCATTTCCTCGTAAAAGTGCTCTCATAATTTCAAGTGACTCTGATACCATTTGGCATGATTTCCACAATATCGAGATATTAAGTGCACTCAATCAAAACACTTTCAAGAGGTGCTCATTTCCCTCTCAAAAATTCCCAAAAATCTGAAATATTCATGGTAGTTAATTTAGGATCAGTCTCAGCAAATCCATCAAGTTTGGACAAATTGGATTTCATTGGTCCAATTTGAGTTTATGCTTTTAAATGCTAATGAGTAGACCCAACCAAGAACACTTGGTTGGCACAAGTAAAACAACCCATATTGTGTGGTTGTCAAAATTGAAGCAACCGTATTGGGCTATCTCCTGGCTGAACCAAATTGAGTTAACATCCGGCCTCCCATGTGCATTCCACACCAAATCCCATGAGCATTGGCAAACACACAACACCAAACTCAAAGAACAATATCTCCTCATAGTGATATTTTGGCCCAATAAGAATACTGTTTATGTGACCTGATATAGCTGAAAATGATGCATGATATTGCCAATACAACGAGATGAAATGGCCGATGTCGCCAATTATGATACCAAAATTCTACAACCAATCCTGAGATTTCAAACCATGTCAAAGAATTTCCTTTCCACCACTTGCCAACACTTATATAAGTTGATGAATCATCAGCTTAGGGCCTAATCAAATCATGGTCAAGATGACTCGCTTGTATCCATGAATCCATAACTGAACTTAAGCCAACCCTTCACATTCTCACCACTAAATCTCAGCCATTCATCACAAAATATCCATCTCGTCCAACCACTATACTTTCTTCCAATCACTTGAATTCATGGGATTACACGGAACTGATCTCACCCCTCCATTTAAAATTGAAACTCTTCTTTCCTCTCCTCCCTTGATCAATTACCCCTAGATTCTCCTCTCAACTATATAATAACCCCCCTCCCATTTATTTCAAGTAACCATCCATTCATTAGAGATCCATGAGCTATGCCCCTCTCAGGTAGACGTTATAATGGATAGTTTCATCTTCAACCTTTATATTAGGTAAGAATAGTAAAAACATCAAAAAAACCCAAAAAAAAAAAAGAAGAAAAGAAAAAAAATGCATGTTAGAGGATCCGAGCATCTTCCTTTTCAGGAAAGCTCTCCATAGGATAAGAAATCCATGGAAGAACCTATCATGAGTTCTATTTACACTACACTCTAGGTCTAACCATAGGATCACCATTACCCCAACTTCAGCAACCAATCTATGAAAATTTGGGGTTCTGAGGACATGTTTGTGATGTAACACTAACCTGGATCGCAATCAACTTAAAATCGTAACTGTATTTTGAAATTCAAAACATGATAAAATTTCGGGTTTCCACCCCTTACGCGGGCTTCTCACACACCCAAAATTCGAGAGCAAATAAACTCAAGAATTAAACCGGATAATTTAAGAAAATTTTAATCATTCAATAATCCCAATGAAATAGTCTAGGGGGCCTTATATAGGCTTTACAAAAGATGACTACTGAGAAATAACTGATGTGGTATTAAACGTCCACAAAGAACACCTACTACAGAAAATAAAGCTAAAAACGAAAAAATATTTACTACAAATAAATCTGAAACAAAACCAATCTAAAGCCAAAGAACTGCATTGCGTCGTTTCCTGAAGTATACTCGATCGAATCGGCCCCTAAGCGGCATGATGTCCTCATCAATTCCCCTAGGGTGGAAAGGACTCGACCCCGTCGAGCGTGGGGGACCGAACTGCTGCTGGCTCTAATAGCGCTCCAGTCGATCGGGATCAAGATGTCGAAGGTCTCCCTCAGTAATCCAAAAATTTTCTAAATCAGGTTTTCTTTTTCACTTAATGAGATAGCGTCGTGTCCCTCCGTCTCTAGTAGAGACAATCTGATCATCCAAGATAGAATCTATATTTTCTGTTGCATAGGACAGTTTAGGGGGAAGTGGAGGTAGTAAGGGGCTCTTAGAAAGGTCTTGACTTGGCTCATCCACGAATGGGTCAGAAGAGGTATCAAAAGTACCTCTATATGGAACCAAGTCCTCAACATTAAAAGTGCAATTGATGCCAAAATTCGATGGGAGATCCACCACATAAGCATTTGAATTGATTTTCTTGAGAATCTTAAAGGGCCATGCGCTTCGCGCATGTAATTTCTTCACGGTTCCCGGAGGAAACCGCTCGGGTCTCATGCGGACCATCACATAATCTTCGATATTAAAAGTTCTTAATCGGCGATGTAGATCTGTAGAAGCTTTATAATCAGCATTATTTTTCATTATCTTTTCTCTGATCTCCTCATGTAATGCACGTATATGAGATGCAAATGCTGATGTAGAGTCTGATACCCTAGAATGATGAGCCATGGGAATTAAGTCAACTGGTTGCCTAGATTTAAAACAATTTACTATTTCAAAAGGACTAAGAACGTAGTCTTATTGACAGATCCATTATATGCAAATTCAGCCATAGGCAAAATGAGATCCCAAGTTTTCAAATTTTCCCCAACCAGGCACCTAAGGAGATTTCCTAGAGTCTTGTTTATTACCTCGGTTTGGCCATCTGCCTGTGGATGTGGATGAAAGGCTGTTGAGAATTTCAATTTGGTGCCCATCTTGTGCCAAAGTATTTTCCAGAAGTAGCAACTTAACGTCCCTATCGAACACCATGATTTTAGGTATCCCATGCAACTTGATGACATTATTAAAGAACAAGACGGCTACTTGAGACGCATTTGAGGTCTTGAAACACGAGATAAAGTGAGCCATTTTCGAGAATCGATCGACTACTACTAGGATAGAGTCGTGCCTTTTCTGAGTTTCTGGCAATCCTAATATGAAATCTAGGCTCACGTCTTGCTACAGGCAATTGGGTACCAGGAGGAGAGTGTAAGGCCCGACAATCTGCTTTTGTTGCTTGGCCAGTTGGCACGTGCGACATTGCCCATCTTAGCGACATCCCTTCAAACTCGGTCAGTAGAATCGGTGTTCAACGGCCTCAATTGTCTTGTTTTGACCGAAATGTCCAGTCAGACCTCCGACATGTACTTCCCAAGAGAGAAAATCCCTGAGGGATGCGCGGGGAATACAAACTTACAGAATCTAAATAGATAACCGTCTTGTAGAAGAAAATCGTACATTTCACGAATAGGGCCGTCTTGTAACGTGACATAAATTTTCTCAAAGTCGGGACATGAGTCATACTCTTCTCTCAACCTCTCGAATCCAATCACTTCTGTACTCATAGTTACCAAAGTCATGACACGTCACTGAGCGCATCAGCGACCTTATTCTCAACGCCTGCCTTGTGTTTAAGAACAAATATGTAATCCTGCAGGAACTCCACCCATTTACTATGTCTCACATTCAGTCTCTTCTGGGAGTTGAGGTACCTTAGCGTTTTATGATCTGAATACAGCACAAATTCCTGCGGTAACAGATAATGCCTCCAGTAGCGCAAAGCATGTATAACCGCATAAAATTTCATGTCATATGTGGAGTATCATTGTCAGGCATCATTTAGTTTTTCGCTGAAATAAGCAACAAGGTAGCTTTCCTGACTCAGTACACCACCTATTGCCAGCCTCGATGCGTCACATGTTACTTCAAACGCCTTCGAAAAGTCAGGGAGACGCATTATAGGAGCTTCCGTCATCATCCTCTTAATTTTAGCGAAAGTCTTGGAGGCGGCAGGAGTCCACTAGAACCCCTCTCTAAACAGTCGGTTATAGGTGCCATAATAGCACTAAAATTCTTTATGAACCGCCAGTAAAAAATGGCTAACCCGTGAAAACTTCTGACTTCCCTAATCGTTTGGGCTGTGGCCACTCGGTTATTGCCTTCAGCTTCTCAGGGTCTGCGGAAGCCCCCTCGGATGAAACCACAAATCCTAAGAAGATAACCCTATCTATACAGAAAGTACACTTTTTTTGGATTTGCATAAAACTTTTCAGTCTGGAGTGTGCAGAGGACTTGTCTCAGATGTCCCACATGTTGCTCATGAGTTTGGCTGTTGATCAGTATATCATCAAAATATACCACTACGAATTTATCAATAAACGGTCGAAACAATTGGGTCATCTCTCATGAAGGTGCTAGGAGCATTGGACAGTCCAAAGGGCATAACCAACCATTCATACAACCCGTCTTTAGTTTTAAATGTGATTTTTCATTCGTCCCCTGGCAGATTCTAATTTGGTGGTACCCGCTCTTAAGATCAATTTTCGAGAAGACTGTGACACCTGACATCAGATCTAGCATATCATCAAGACGGGAAATAGGAAAACGATACTTGACGATAATCCTATTGATTGCAGTGTTTTAAATGTCGGCCGACATTTCCGAAATGTCGGTCGACATTTTGTTTTCAAGCCTTCACCGCCACGACATCCCCACCCGTATTTGAAATGGCGTTTTAGAAATGTTGGCCAACATTTCAGGAAAAATCCGATATGTCGGCCGACATTTTCCCGAAATTTTCCCGAAATGTCGGCCGACATTTTGGGAAAAACCCAATATGTTAATTGGTCATGGAAGTTGGAGCAATTGAGAAATTTTAACAATGGATTAGTGAATATATGCAAAATGTTTAAGTTAATTATACATATCCTAAACATATTTATGTAGTTTTGCATAAGTTGTGTATGTATTATCATGATAAGAATTTTTAAATTACACTATTTAAAACATCTAGGATATATATTTGTTATCCGTCATGACGTCCGAAATTTACTAAATGGCCCCAAAATATCTCCGAAATCTGAAATTCGACATCTGATTATGACATCCGACATTTCCCTGATATCTGACATTTAAAACACTGATTGATTGCGCGACTATCCACACACATACGCCATGTACCATCCTTCTTTGGCGCCAAAAGTGCGGGAACTGCACATGGGCTCAAGCTCTCTTTGATGAACCCCTTGTCGAGTAACTCTCCTACCTATCGTTGTAACTCAGCATGTACAGTTGGGTTTATTCTATAGTGGGGCAGGTTCGATAAAGTTGCTCCTAGGACTAAGTCAATAGCATGTTGAATGTCTCGCATTGGGGGCAACTCACCTGGAAGATCTTGTGGGAGGGTTTCGGAAAAATCCTCCAGAATTGGTTTAATGTGCTCAGGAATCTGCTCCTCGGCATTTCAATCAGCCTCTCGAGCCACGGGTGCATAACAAGTAGAACCCTCATGCAAGCTCTTTTCAATTTGATCGTGGCTAATCAAATTCATTTCCATCTTACCTTTGCTCTTATCACCCTTTTTTCAGGATTCAGGACACCCACTGTCTTTTCCTTTGTCAACCCCTTTTTCCTCGGGTTAACAGTTTCGGTTAATTCGGCTGTTATGGACGAACGAACACTGGTTGGTACGTTCATATATGGTCACGTCTAAGTCGAATAACTATGGTCGACCCAAAATGATATGACCAACATCCATGGGGAGTATGTCACACCACACATTATCTGTGTATGTGGCAAACTGGATGGGAATTTGACCTCTCCTGAACATCTATGGATGTAGCGTCCATCCATGTGACCTTGTAGGGGTTTGGATGCTTCACTGGTCTCATCCCCAAGGCAATGACTAACTTTATCGCAACAGCGTCGATGCAACTGCCACTATCCACTATTACCTTGCAGTTTTTGTTGTCAATTTTTGTGCAAGTTTGAAATATGACAGTCCTTCTCCAGTGTTGAGTGGTTCAGGCTGGGTTAAAGTGCACCTAATCACTCCTAATTGGGCTAGGAGGTAGACTCGTCATTTTCATAGTTCTGATGCACCCATTGAATTCATAATCTTCGACAGAAGCATCTGAGTCATCATCCTGTTGGTGCACAATCACTTCTCCATCATCCTCTCCGTCTATATCTTCAATGGGATTTCTACGAAGAGGGTTTTAATTTGACTCGGGCACTAACTGGCAAGGTGACCATACCCTTGATACCTGTAGCATTAGGTTCTTGGGTTGACTTTTTCTGGTTCACTAACCGCTCTCCTTTCGGATGTGATGGGCTTTGCACCAGAAGGACCTGCTAGTTTGACGCTAGAGGAACTGGAGGCAGGTTTACTTAGGGTAGGAAGGGTTCGGCTAAAGCTTGGCTTGCTAGTAGTGACGATTTTAAAGTTATCCCTAAAATCAGTTCGGTTAAAATAGGATCCTCTAGACTCATCTAAGTCGGTGACTAGCTGATATGCTTGTTCTAGAGTCGTGATGCCTCGAGCAATGAGCTCTCGGTGATAATCATCCCTAAGACCAAACCTGAACCTAGATAGGGTCTGTTCGGGAGATTCTAACTCGATAGCTCCACACAAATCCAAATATTCAATAAATTTAGCAATGTAATCAGTGCCTGACTTGTTCCCCTGAGTCCATCGATTCAACTTGTCTAATAATTGTTGACTGAATGATGATGGAACACACTTCAACATAAGCTCTTTCATGCCTTCCCAAGTGTCCATTGGGTCTTCCCTTCTGTACCTCATCCTCTCAAGGTTTTTCTAATATTGTCCGGCTTGTCCCGTTAGTTTCATCACGGCCAATCGAATCTTTCTTGATTCAGACATGTCATGCAAATGGAAATATCGGTCCATAGCCAACTGCCAATTTATATAAACCTAAGGGTCCAAGCGCCCGTCGAAGGAAGGAGCATCGACTTTAACGCTCTTGATATACTGGGCATCAACGTCAGCTGTATAGTAGGGTGAAACTTGCTCATGCCTGAGAGATCTACTGTCGTTTCGAGAATTTTTCTCCTCCGATTGGTTTCTAGCCTACCAATTCGGGTTGCTAGATCCCTACAATTGACATCAACCTTATCCCTAACTTCTTGCAGCTGTCAGTCCATTTTTCAATCTTGTTAAGGATTGAGTTAAGTGTATCATGAATGTTAGGGTCCATAGGTGCTGAAGTTTCTCCTACAGAAAAAGTTCTACCACTTCTAGTAGGCATGCAAGATCCTAGTTGATCCTAAATGCAAGCTGTCCTAAAAATGATATGTATGTTATGCAGGAGGAGTCAGAGATTAGAGTGATAAATGATAATACTAATTTTAAGCTATGTAGATTAACACGTGATTAAGAAAATATAATGTGAAGACAATGATAAAGACACGTGCTAACACAATTAACTCCAAGATAAATCAAGTGATCACGAATTCAAATTAATTTAGTTGCACAATTAATATTAAGTCAGATTACCACTCAAGGTCAGAATCACACAACTCAATATTTAGTGGGCAACAGTCAATAAATTCTACCTTGCGATAGATTGGAACGGCTAGCTATTTCAATTAATTGGCAAGAATAACTGAACAAAATATTCAAAGTTATCTGGGAGTCGACCGTAGCTCAAACCTGAACGTGACTGCTGTAGGAGTGTAGTACTAGTTGTCACGAATCTACAGCCTCGAAAATGACTCGATTTGGACTTGAAACGGGCTCTGAACGGCCTTCGGAAGTTCTGTTGTGTTTCTAGACTGAGTTAGGAACCCTCTGGAACGAGTCAACTCAGTAGTAACTCAGGGGCTGACGTCAGCAGTGACGTCAGCTTAACCGGGTCGGGTTGTGACGGTCGGGCGGTGTAGACCCGGCCCGCCTCATCCAGCTATTTGAACCCATAATGGGTTTCAAATTCGACTCTCCTTTTCAATTACCCGATTACCCCGATCTCCCAAATCTCCCACTGTTAGGGTTCAGTTGACCCGACTCCGTTGACGGCGGAGCTGGGGATCCGGCGACGAAGCACAGCCTTTCGTCGGCGATCCGAGGACAGAGGAAGTCCGAAGGCAGAAGGTCGACGGTGGAAGAATTGGAGCTGCCCTGTGAGGAAACTCTGGTGAGGACACGGCAAGGGGAACGACGACAATGGCGGCGGCGCTACACAGCGTAGCACGGCAACGAGGACTAACCCTGCTCCGATGATGTCGAATCGAGCCTCTGGAAGCTCTGATAAGCCTAGGGAGAGGTCGACATGGATCTGGGAGCGCTGGCGAGGACGACACGATCGGAGGATGTCGATGGACGGCGGTGGAGATCTATACCAGTAGAGATCTCGCAGGTGTCAATGAAGAGTCAGCGGATCACGACAAGTCAGAGGGGTTCCAGTGAAGACTAGAGGCGGCAGCGGAGGCGTCGGCTTCGTCAGTGATACCCGAATCTGACGTCGTTGGTGGAAGGCGACAGCTTCGTCGGGGGTGGAAGGCGATAGCTTCTTCGGTGGCTGAGGGGATGGGCTTGGAGACCCCGGTGGTGACGGCGATTGTGATCTCTGACGACGGGCGCGACGGGGAAGGTCTCCTAGATCTCTGACGGTGGTGGTGTCGCTGGCAAAGATGGTGGCAGAGGACGTGGATGTCGGCGGCGGAATTTGGAGGGAAATTGAAAATGAATGAGGGTGATGAACAGTGTGGATTTGGATTTTTGACGGATTTTCGACGGATTTTTTTTGAAACTGGATCTAGGGATTTGGAAGAGGGAAAAAATTTGGAAAGGGAAAATTTTGAAGGGAATTGAAAACCAGTTGCTCTGATACCAAGATGATGTAACACTAACCTGAATCGCAATCACCTTCAAATCATAACCGAAGTTTAAAATTCAAAACAGAATAAAATTTCGGGTTTCCACCCCTTACGCGGGCTTCTCACCCAAAATTCGAAAGCAGATAAACTCAAGAATTAAATCGGATAATTTGAGAAAATTTTAATCATTCAATAATCCCAATGAAATAGTCTAGGGGGCTTATATAGGCTTTACAAAAGATGATTACTGAGAAATAACTGATGTAGTATTAAACGTCCACAAAGAACACCTAGTACAGAAAATAAAGCTAAAAACGAAAGAATATCTACTACAAATAAATCTGAAACAAAACCAATCTAAAGCCAAAGAACTGTATTGCGTCGTTTCCTGAAGTATACTCGATCGAATAGGCCCCTAAGCGGCATGATGTCCTCATCAGTTTGTTTTCTCTTTCTTCTAGATTTCTTTTTATTTTTAATAACTCGTCTTTAGATAGTTAATCTACTGCAATTTTAATCGATTTTATTTTTATAGTTTAGATCAGCACAGGGGCAGGTATTAGCTCTAGGCCCCACAAATTGCCGGCTTGAATTCATTGTGCAAATTGTTGCCCTGGGCTGGTGATTGGTAGTCAAAAGTGCATAATTATCATCATATATACCATCGCATTCGCACATTTATTCATATTATTCTGCACATTTATTAATAATTTGTAATTTATTGTGTGCAGGCCTCGAATTATCAATTTAATAATAAATAAAGCCCAATGAAGCCAATGAAGCCCAAAAGCCCATATTTGAAGCCCAAGAGTCAAAATGCAAATATCAAGTGTCAAAGTGCAATTATGCAAGGGCTAGAGTTGCAATTATTGAAGTTTAGGGAAGGGGGGACTTCTATCCAACCCTAAACACCTGCAGGATCAGATTAAAAGGCCAAGATAAAGAAGAAATTCGTGGGAGGAAGATTTGAAGAAATCTGGATTAAGGGTAACTTGATTACCAAGTTATCTCGAAAATCCAGATTTAAAAGGCCAGGATTACAATTCCAGAAGCAGGCGCCCCTATGGACGGACCAGGAGAGGCCACGCGCCAAAGCGCGTGGCCAGAAGCCACCAGATTGCCGCGGAACCGCGGCAAAAGCCGCGGATCCGCGGCAATAATGATGAGATTAAATCCCAAATTT
Source organism: Agave tequilana (assembly GCA_038442645.1). Taxonomy (NCBI): domain Eukaryota; kingdom Viridiplantae; phylum Streptophyta; class Magnoliopsida; order Asparagales; family Asparagaceae; genus Agave; species Agave tequilana. Next base: position 81,282 of record JAVJIF010008936.1, on the reverse strand, counting down.
TGTGGGCAGTTTCGTCCCGGACTCTTTGGTCTTCTGCCCTATAAATATCACCTGCATTGCAATGTACAGAGAGTCCAGAGGCGAGCCAAGGGCCAAAGTTAGTTTTTTCTAGGGTTTCTTCCTTTGTAGTTAGATTTTCTTTTTTTTATTTTAAAGAGAGAGAGAGATGATTATATGAGGGTGACACTGATGTATCTTCTCTTCTCTGCCATGGATTAAAGCAATAAAGGTATTATTTTGTTTTGTTTCTTATTTCTATGTTTTACTTTTATTCTTGTTTTCTATTTCTTTTTCTCTTTTCATCTCTGTGATTGGTGATGAGCATGCAAGCGATTACCGAACCATAAGTATACCGAAGATCGGGGTTCCAACGATATTCCATGGCGATGTTCTCCTCCTCGAGGCGTATCAACTCATGCTTGCCCAAGGCTTGATGACCTAATGCGACAACGGACTGAGTTCGATCCCAAGGTTCAGACGTTCAACGCCTCCGAAAAACGGTAGAAAGTATTAGGTTTTCACTTATTTCCTCCAACTCAAGTAAGTTTTCTTTTCTTCTTTTTCATTTCTTTTTTGTAGATTAAATCCATCTCTCTCCATATTCTTTTCTTCGATCCATTGTAAATACCACAACTCATTGTAAATACCATCGTGACTAACAAAATAACTAAAAAAGATAAATTTTTAGAGTAACTTGCTTAACGCTTCTATCGCAGTCCCTCCTTGAGGATCACGACCCGCATAGCCTGCTACCGCGGATTAGAACTGATTCCTCGCACGATCTATTCTTAAATCTAATATTCATATATTTTCTGTGCAGGAAAAATCAGTCAACAAATTGGCGCCGTTGCCGGGGAGGGACGGTAAGTTATTCTCTAACAAAAAAATTAATTTTTAACTAATTCTTTATTCTTTTCTGTTTGCAGGTTTGGAGAACAGGAAACAGAAACATAGCAGCAGCAGTGGACATATTGCTATTCTGTGCCTCTGCCCTCGAAGGCAGAGCACCAGAACCCACTGTTTTGCCGCGGATCCGCGGCCAGAGCCGCGGAAACGCGGCAATAGTGTTGAATTACTGATCCAATTTTTTGCAGGGTGCTTCAAGTTAAAAGTTCTGCTTTCTGCTCTGTTCTGATTTGTTCTGTGATATACTTGTAAATTGCTAATAATTCAACAGTAAATATTTGGTTGTTAAAAATAAAATTTGATTAGACGTTTGCATATTAGGCACGTGTCTTTTCAATTATTTTATTTACTGTTGAAGAGTGCTGGAGACGCAAGGTACGTACGCATTGCATGTAGAATAGGATTCATCTCTTGGTTGATTTTCTGCTTTGAGTGATTCTTATCTATTTATCTTGTACACTTGCACTAATTCATCTTAAGGGCATAACCCATAAATAAGATAAGGTGGGGATTTCATCACCCTTCCTTAGCCCAAAAATCATATCCCGAGCACTCACTAACCCAAGCTTAACATAAAAATTAGTAGACGTTGGCCCTAGGGACATCTCGGACTCAATAGGAGATTATCCTAAGGAGGAACAGTGTTGGAAGTTGACTCCTGCCAAATCAGTGTCTAGGAAGGGGATTGAGGGCCGAAAGCCCGAAGTGTGGTGGTTATTTAATTAAGGAACGTCTTTGACGGAAAACCTCCCACCACTCTTACCCCGACCTGGCTGATTAACTTGTGGTCAAAGTCTACACCCTACCTCCCGTGGACAGTCTAACCAGTTAGGAGTCGTCTAGGTCATAGGTCTACCCTAACTTAGGTTAGAATTTTCTTTTTTGTTTGTTTATTTGTTGTGTGTGTTTGTGTTGGTGTGATATGGCATATAATAATAATTCCAATTTTAATCCATATTACACCCCTAACTATTATTCGGATATTACCAACCCGGCATACCCTAACTTTTACCAATCTAGTGTGCCGGAATGGTCTTATCCGAATGAATATAACCCACACACTCCATCTTATGACTATAATCTTCATAATAATTTCAACTCGTCACAGAGTTCATGGGGTTTCGAGTCCCCCGAGTCTAATTCTCAACCAAATTGTCCTCCATATCCATCTAGTCCACATTTTTCCCAAAATTCATACTCAGATCCACCCATTCAGAATAGAAATCCATCTATCTTGGAAATGATGAGTAGGAATGAGTCCAAGCAAAAATCACCATCAATTTTAGACATGATGATACGTGAGTCCACCGACTCACAAATTTATCACGATTACCCGTCCTATTTTCAAGTCCAATCAGAATATGATCCACCTATCGACTATGAAGGGATGCTAGCTGCCATGACTGAGGCTAAATTAGCCCGTGATCATGACATAGATTTGATGGTGGAATGCTTACACCGGCCGGCTGATTCTGATATCGATGACCACTTGATTAGAGCCGACGAACCAAGTTGCTTGGAACAACAAGTTTCTAATTCAGTACCATCTTGTGAACTTGCCGAAACTTCAAATTCTGATAATTTGGCAAGTTTTTCCTTTCCCGAATTAGAACTCGAATGTGACCTAGATTCTCAAATCTATGATCAAGTTCAAATTCCTGAATCATCATTGACTCCTGTTTTGTTACCCGACTTAGGTAATATTTTAGAGTCAGTTTTGATTCCCACATCTATCATTCCTGAACTTGAATCACCACCATTGAGTCACATTCCATTGTGGGAAGATGATTGTGGACTTGAGTTTCAATTTTTTGACTTGGACCCACTTCTCGAACTTAGCCCGACTCCTGAGCCCTTACTTGATTTGAGCTTCTTCCCTGAGTCAGTATTCGTTCCCGTACTTCCCAAGTCAATCATTCCATCTTTTCATACTCCATTTTGGGACAAGGAGGTTGAGACAATTAACTCTGAAATTTATTATGAAATTTGGAAATTTGATGGGGTGGAAATTCTAAAAAATGATTATACATATATTTTAGTGGGTTATGTAAGGAAAGTTTCTGGTGGGTTTCACCAAATTATCTGTTATCTTGATTGGGCCGCATTTCGTGGACCAATTAGACCACCTCCGGAACCACCACCATAAGGTAACTTCCGCCTTCCCTTGTTCTGTTTCATGCATATATGCATTCATTCATACATTGAGGACAATGCATGAGATAAGTGTGGGGGTGGGCTTTACTAACATACTAACATAGGTAAAAGCTAAAAAAAAAAAAAAAATTGCTAATAAAAAAAATTTTAAAAAAAAATTGTTATAAAAAGGAAATATTTTGACTTATTTTTTGAAAGAAATCTAAGTTAGTTTTAAGGATTAGGAAAATCATGATTAGGATTTCTAAAAACTTGGTCAAAATAAATAAATTGTTTAATTTTTAGGTATAGGAGAGAAATTGAATAAATAATTAGTCTTGATTTTTACCTTAATGAAATGTGCATACCAAATGCATATCTAGGATTCTAAGACAAAGACCTTGTGCCTCATAAAAAAATAATAATAAAAAAAAAAAAAAAAATAATTCACCAATTAAGCTGATACATGTGCCTCAAGAAGCATAAGTATTCATGCCTAAAGGTGAGTAAATAAAATAAAGTCCTTAGTTTTGGGGCCTAATTCACTCGAATTTGAGTCCGCGGGGTGTTTTCTCACTTGGTGCCCTAAAGCCGACTGGTTTGGGAGCCACCGACTTTAAGTTCGCTACATGGGTGGATTAGAAAGTCCGAGGGAACTAAGGAAAAATTACTTAAATGTACTAACAAATCTAATAATCAATTAGTTAGGTATTAGGGCCTCAAGAAGCCTTGATACTTATACGAAAGAAAATTAGATGAGTTATACATGCCAAAAAAAAAAAAAAAAATATATATATATATATATATTAACACATCTAATAGTCAATTAGTTAGGTATGAGGGCCTCAAGAAGCCTTGATACTTACACGAAAGAAAATTAGATGATGTTATAAAAATACTAAAGAGGCGTGAGAGTCCAAGTTAAGGAATACCTAGATTCACAAGGGTGCGTATGACTTTTGGTAACGAAAAAGACTATATTAGAAATTCAATTTTAATCCTTACCTAAAATGAATAACAATTGACTTTATAAAGACTAAGTCTGAAGAATGAATAAAAATGAGGATCCTAAAACTTATAGACTACTTAGTCTCTTCAAATATAATTCAAATATTTTCCTTTTTATGGATTTTGGGGTGTAATCCGCTGAAAACCCTCACGAGACAACACTCGTCCTCTAGGTTACCCTAGAGGTTTAACGGCTTGTTGCACGTGCTAAGTGCAATCGTGATTCCTACGAAAGTGAGTTAGGGTAGATTAACTTTTCTTTTTCTTTGTTTTTACTCGAGGACGAGCAAAAAGATAAGTGTGGGGGTGTGATTGGTAGTCAAAAGTGCATAATTATCATCATATATACCATCGCATTCGCACATTTATTCATATTATTCTGCACATTTATTAATAATTTGTAATTTATTGTGTGCAGGCCTCGAATTATCAATTTAATAATAAATAAAGCCCAATGAAGCCCAATGAAGCCCAAAAGCCCATATTTGAAGCCCAAGAGTCAAAATGCAAATATCAAGTGTCAAAGTGCAATTATGCAAGGGCTAGAGTTGCAATTATTGAAGTTTAGGGAAGGGGGGACTTCTATCCAACCCTAAACACCTGCAGGATCAGATTAAAAGGCCAAGATAAAGAAGAAATTCGTGGGAGGAAGATTTGAAGAAATCTGGATTAAGGGTAACTTGATTACCAAGTTATCTCGAAAATCCAGATTTAAAAGGCCAGGATTACAATTCCAGAAGCAGGCGCCCCTATGGACGGACCAGGAGAGGCCACGCGCCAAAGCGCGTGGCCAGAAGCCACCAGATTGCCGCGGAACCGCGGCAAAAGCCGCGGATCCGCGGCAATAATGATGAGATTAAATCCAAAATTTTGTGGGCAGTTTCGTCCCGGACTCTTTGGTCTTCTGCCCTATAAATATCACCTGCATTGCAATGTACAGAGAGTCCAGAGGCGAGCCAAGGGCCAAAGTTAGTTTTTTTCTAGGGTTTCTTCCTTTGTAGTTAGATTTTCTTTTCTTTTTATTTTAAAGAGAGAGAGAGATGATTATATTGAGGGTGACACTGATGTATCTTCTCTTCTCTGCCATGGATTAAAGCAATAAAGGTATTATTTTGTTTTGTTTCTTATTTCTATGTTTTACTTTTATTCTTGTTTTCTATTTCTTTTTCTCTTTTCATCTCTGTGATTGGTGATGAGCATGCAAGCGATTACCGAACCATAAGTATACCGAAGATCGGGGTTCCAACGATATTCCATGGCGATGTTCTCCTCCTCGAGGCGTATCAACTCATGCTTGCCCAAGGCTTGATGACCTAATGCGACAACGGACTGAGTTCGATCCCAAGGTTCATACGTTCAACGCCTCCGAAAAACGGTAGAAAGTATTAGGTTTTCACTTATTTCCTCCAACTCAAGTAAGTTTTCTTTTCTTCTTTTTCATTTCTTTTTTGTAGATTAAATCCATCTCTCTCCATATTCTTTTCTTCGATCCATTGTAAATACCACAACTCATTGTAAATACCATCGTGACTAACAAAATAACTAAAAAAGATAAATTTTTAGAGTAACTTGCTTAACGCTTCTATCGCAGTCCCTCCTTGAGGATCACGACCCGCATAGCCCTGCTACCGCGGATTAGAACTGATTCCTCGCACGATCTATTCTTAAATCTAATATTCATTATTTTCTGTGCAGGAAAAATCAGTCAACAGCTGGGCAGAGTCAAATGCAGTATGAGCTGATTTTCAGTCAGGCAGTTCCCTTGTTTCGTTTGCCTCGTCGAGTACTTTATATTGACTTTTTAAACTAGTTTTCTTGTCCTTGTTTCACCTTTTAGGCTAATATACCATGACTTCAAGTGAGATGGTCATCTCCAAGGGATCAGTAGAAGATTGAGTTGAGGGATAGTAGACTCTTCTTGGTTTCCCTCTCTCTTCTATAGAATCTTGCACATATCTCATGTTCATCTTTTTCTTTTCTCCCGCTTCTTTCTATTTCTTTGGTTTGTCTAACCCAGGGTTAGGAAACTAGACTGATATTGTTACATATTGACCTTATCATAACAATCCTATTGAAACCGACCCAATACTGTGATCAATACTATTGGTGGTACAACTATACAAGAAATCTCGGTTTAAAGTACCACAAGTAGATTTGATGGTGTTTTAACTTTTATTGCTGGAAAATAAAAAAGAAATCAATAAATAGAAAACTTGTGATTAAACTCTTACATCTAAGAGCCGATCAAAATTATCAAAGGCAACAATCCCAACCGTTAAAATCATTCTTTTCAAAACCAAACTAAAAATTTAATTGATTACAAAAAGAAAAATAAATAATAAAGTTGATTGGTTAATTGGATTAATCTCTTATATTTGGTTTAATCCAATGTAATAAACCATAACCTCTTAATCTTAATGAATCCTTTATATCATATTGGTTTAACCCCCCAACTAGGTTGCAACTGAATTATTAAATTAGATCAAATCTATTATATATTTTATCTCCTTTGATATTATTAAAACTTGCAAAGACTATTCAGTAATTAATAAGGAGCACATTAATTTTATAAAAAAATTAACTTTGCAATTTATTCACTTAACTTAGACTAATCATTCGAATACCATATCTATCTAGAAATATTGCATTAATTATTGGATTATACAAGCTTTGAGTGATGATATGATCTTCATCAATTATTTATAAAAGAAGTCAAAAGCTTCCAATTGTCTTTACTATTTTTCTATAATTTTAAAAGCATTACCATCGAGAAATTTCCCGTTAAAATGTGGGCAGCTATGGAGCAAGGCTCCACAAAATACCTGACAAAGTTATAAAACCAGCTATGGACGTGATGCCAACCCCATCATAATTGATGCCAACTTCCTGGTGAAGGAAATTATGAACAAGAGGGGCTTGTCAAAATCTTATAAGCAAGGTTTCCAGTATTCATTGATTCTAATATATATGAGCAATATCGTATCGGTTTTTGAGGGACCCTATACTATATAAACCCTTAAAATCAGTCATTATTGTTGATATGGTGAATATTATCGATATTTTCAGCTAATATTAATGATATTGATACTAAAAACCATTGGCGTACCGAGATTTTACACCATGCCTAAAAGGCTAGTCAGCTTCCTCCAAATTCTCCTAGACTTAAAAAAAAACATCTAGGATGATGCATTCAATTTCAAGGCACACATAAAGTTAAAAATCAAACAAAAATCATTTTAAAATTATATAAGAGAAATATAATTTTAAGATAATTTTTAACTTATTAAGAAACCAATACAGACAATCTATAGTAGTTCCACTCCGAAACTATTGAAAACACCATACAATGCTACTTGGCTATTTGCTTTCTACAACCACCACAGTTTTGGGTGGGGGTTCGGGGTTGGTGGGTTTTTTTTTTTTTTTTTTTTTTTTGGGGGGGGGGGGGGGGGTGGGGGGCTTGGTACATAAGTCTTCATTAAAAAAAATAGTAAGAGAACAATGTGTGAGGGACACATAAGTCTTAATTAAAAGAAACAAAAGAAAAATAAAAAGAGCCATGTAGAAATAACACGTGGGCTGGGTATTTTGATTCAAGGGCATATAAGCTAATTTCTAGAATATATCCACAATTCTTTAAATTTCTCAACCCTTTTCCCACTCATTCTTCTCTTCCTCCTTCCTACCATAGGTTGTCGGACCACACTCAGTGTTTTAAATATCAGATATCGACGATATATCAGTCCGAAAAATTATATATCGGATACCGGGTGATATATCGCGATATGGTACTAAATATCGGTTAATATATCAAAAGTCAATACATATAAGATATTATTAAAAGAAATAAGTTATTATCCACACATCATATAAAGACATCATTGAAATACCACAATGAACATAGAATAAAATAAAACGATCTATCAAGCAAAAAAAAATAATAATTATTCAAATAAGTAACTACATCGTCTGATATATCGAATATTTCATATCGGATATCGGTCGATATATCGGCCACGTGGTGATATATCGGCCCATATCGATATCCGATAATTTTTGCACTTATCATATCGTTTTGGATAAAATACCGTTATCTCGGCCGATATACTGGTATATCGGCCGATATTTAAAACAATGACTACACTAGGGCTGGAAATGGTACTCGAAAACCCGATAATCTGATTGGATCGTTTACAAACGGGTCGGGTTCGGATCTAAAAGTTAGACCCAAAATCCTTATCAGGTCGGGTTCGGGTATGACCATTTCAAACTGGAAACCCGATAACAAACCAGAAAATAGAGTATATGTTATAAAATGATACTTATCATCATACATCACTATATTTAAATTGATAAAATTATAAAAATGAGAACTTGATCATATTATTATGAAAGCAGAGTATAAATTTTCATTTTACATCTAATAAAATTGAAATACACTTTAAAAAATAACTCCCATTGAAACTCTATTACACCTATTTAAAGCTCGAATCAGATCCGAACCTGATAAGAAAGAAGAGATTTCAACCTGAACCCGAGTCCGAAACCGAATTCCTTATCAGGTTCGGGTTCAGATATGGCACGGATCCGACCCGACCCGACCCGTTTACACCCCTAAACTATACTAAAGAAAAGGGAATGAAAAAGGAAAGAAACTGTGAGAATTATTTCCTCTCTTTAACATTGCAAAAATCATGTTATTTGATTAAAATCCCTCACATTTATTCATCTTTTAGCTCATTCTTAGAAGTATTAAGGAGCACTAAGTTAAGAAAAAAGCATGGTTCAAAGTCGAGGTCTCGGCTGCCAATTCGGCAGGCATTGAGACGCATCGGTCGCGGCTTCGCGGATCGGTCTCGGACGATACACGCAAAATGTTTTATAAAAAGCTCAAAAAATTTTGAAAAAATCATGACATCTTAAAAAAATATATAGACATCAATATTTATGTATCACATGTCCAAAGCATATCATCTAACACACTAAACATGAAGAGCATGTATAAATACATTTGTCATTAGTAGAAACATATCAAAATACATGCATAATATAGTAAATTAACTAAATCATAATATAGTAAATTACTTGTTGGTAGAAACATAACTAGATCATATCTACTTAAATTAAATTAAATTAACTTTATATTATATTTACTAAATTAACTTAAATTACTAAGTTAATTACTTAACTTACTAAATCTAAATTAATTACTAAATCAACTAAATTAACTAAATTAAATTAATTTTATATTATATTATACTATTTAAATTGGTAAATTAACTCGAGAGAGGAAGAGATTGGGAAAGAGAGACAGAGGGAGAGAGACGAGAGAGAAAGACATAGGGAGAGAGGGAAAGATCTGAGAGGAAGAGAGGGAGAGACCGGGAAAGAAAGACAAAGTGAGCAAGATAAGGAGACAGGGAGAGACGGAGAGATCAAAGCGAGGGAGAGAGATCGGTGAGAGAGAGAGAGAGATCGGGAACTGGAAAAGAGAGATACCTTTATAGAAGGAGGACAACGACAGCGGCGGTCTCGCCAGTGAAGGAAGAGGGCCTCCTCGCAGGCAAAGGAATTCCAGATCTGTTTTTTTTTCTTTTTAACCTTGCAGGCTCACGGCACTACAGTGATCTATGACCGACTCGGATTCGACTCGGCCTTGACTCAGTCGACTCGACCGAGTCAACTCGAGTCGTCTCGAGACTCGGCCAAGTCGGTAAAATCTCGGGGCCAATGGGCGGATCGGGTCTTGTTCTCGTCGCGGAGGCCTCCGATCCGGTTACGACTCGGCCAAGTCCTCCGATCCGGTTACGACTCGGCCAAGTCGTAACTGGATCAACCGAGTCTCTGAACCCTGGAGAAAAGAGAAGAATTTTGTTCTAAAAAGGCATAAATTTATCCTTCACTTGTTCTTTTTACAATTTGTGGTTATTACACCAAATGAAAAAAAATTGTTCTTAATTATGGATGAGCAAAGGTAACAACTTTATTTGAAAAGTGATACGAATTCAAAGAATTACATATATGAGTGCTAAATTGGAAAGTTGATAAGTTGTGGATCTTGATGAATTCAAGAAAAATATTAAATTCATGTGTAATCTTAAGAAAGTTATTAACTTGAGAATTCATGAGAAATACTAACTTCCTGGTATTAGGGAACCGACAAGTTACGGGTAATTGTGATAACCTCACACACCTTCATCATTCAACACTTTACATAATGTAATGGTTTAGAAACATAGGCATGGGTTCATAGTTTTTCTAGTGACCTACAAGTTCATGGTTCTCTAATACAGTGTTTTAAATGTCGGATATCAGGGAAATGTCGGATGTCATAATCGAATGTCGAATTTCGAATTTCAGAAATATTTCGGGGCCATCTAGTAAATTTTGGACAGCATGATGGATAACAAATATATATCCTAGATGTCTTAAATAATATAATCTTAAAATTCTTATCAAATTAATACATACACAACTTATGCAAAACTACATAAATATGTTTAGGATAGATATACTTTCCTTAACATTTTTGCATACACACACTAACCTATTGTAAAAATTTCTCAATTACTCCATTTCTAAGACCAACCAATATATTAGGTTCTCTCTCTAAATGTCGGCCAATATTTTCCCAAAATGTCGACCGACATATCGACTTTTTCGAACGACCGACATTTTTCAAAACGTCATTACAAATGAGGGTGGGGATATCGTGGCGGTAAAGGCTTGAAAACGAAATGTCGGCTGACATTTCGAAAATGTCGGCCAACATTTAAAACACTGCTCTAATATAGACAATGTTACATGAGTTACTGACTTTTCTAGTTTCTAGTTAGGTTTTTTTTTATGTGTATACCCCAATTCTTAGGTATTTAGAAAAATGCCCCCAAAATCTTTCATATTGCCTATTCGTCCCTCAAATGTTATAGGGTTTAGAAAATTACTCCCAAAAGTTAGTTTCTGCTAAGTTTTGGATGGATGAGGGTTATTTTGACTGAGATAACCCTGGGGGTCCCACCACTAACACCAATGCCTCATTACTCTCAAACCTAACCCCCGCCTCTCTCCTCTCCTCTCTCTTGAATCCCCAACTCAAACCCACTCTAGGCCTAAATGAAGCCCTAACTCAGACAGTCATGGCAATCTCTTAGTTGCTCTCTTCGTCAGTGTGGCGCCTCTTGCATTCGTTGAGTCTAAAAATTTTTTATTCCTCTTCTGACCCCTCGCTATCCTCATGCGATCTCGCTAATGCCGACCACAACACCCTCATCCCACTTGATCTCGACATCAACGTTATTGAATTCTCCTGGCATAATTATCTTTTTTGATAATTTTAGTAGTGTTTGAAAATGTGTGAAAGAAGCGGGTGATTAACAAAGATGAAAGAAGATGATTTGATCATATTTAGGAGATTGATGGGTTGGTGTTGTGTTTAGGAATTTTTGGAAGACAAGGGTCATGAAGATGAAAAATGAAAGAAGAAGGTTTGATGGTATTTGGGAGAAACTTGATGGGTTTAGTTGTGTTGGAGATTTGTGGAAGAAGAGGACAATAGAGATGAAAGAAGAAGAAATTAAGAAGAGAATAATAAGAAAGAAAAAGGAAGAATTGGTGGAGAAGAGAGAGAGATGAAGGAAGAGGAGGTGGTGAATTAACTTTTTTGCTTTTTTCCCCTCAATTTTTCTGTTTTTTTTTTGGTGAAATGAGTTAATGGCAAAATGAGGGTGTTAAGGGCATAATGGGCATTTTTGTTTTTTCCATCCAAAAACTAACATAAGGAGTAAATTTATGAACCCTAAAAAGTTTGAAGGATAAATTAGCAATATGAAAGCTTTGCGGGGTATTTTTCTAAATAGGAAGATTTAGGGATATGAATCAGAAAAACCCTTCTAGTAATTTCATAGTTTCACATATTCTCATTGTGCATGTATGAGCTGCAAGGTTCTAGTTTTCCAATGCATCAACAAGATCACAACTTTTCAATAATTTATCTATGCATCCACACATTCCACTTTCAAATGATTCCATTTCCTACGACATCAAGTGAATTCTGAAGTTAATAGCTTTCTTAAGACTACACATGGATTTAATATTTTTCATGAATTCATTAAGATCCACAAGTCATCAATTTCCAATTTAGTATTCTTATATAAATCTCCTTGGATTCATAATCTCTGATAAAGTAGTTACATTTGTAACTTCATAATTAAGAACAACTTTTTTATTTGTTGTAATAACCACAAATTGTAAAAGCACAAGCAAATGCTATATTTATACCTTTTCAGAACAGAAGCCTTTTCTTTTCTCCTCCTTGATTTGTGAAGCTAAAAAGATGGAGAACTGTGCGGGCTTATCAGAAAACATGATTGTTGCAAGTGTTAAAGAGAGTAAATAATTTTCTACTTTTTCTTTCCATTTTTGTTCCATTTTCCTTAGTGTAGGTTAACAGCTCTTTGGTGGGAAGGAGGAAGAGAGGAATGAGTGAGAAAAAGATGGACAAAATTAAAGAATTGTGGACTATTCTAGGAATTAGCTTATGTGTCCTTGAATCAAAATACCTAACCCATGGATCGATCACTTCATCGTTCTCTTATTATTTTTTTTCTTTTTAATTAGGACTTATTTGTTTCCCTCTCCCTTGTACACATGCATAACCCATGCTTGCTCTTTGCATGTGTACATGTATGGACCATGCACTTACATGAATTTTTCTTAATATAAGCCAATGGTTCTCTATTTGATCATGTATAAAATAGTCATTTTGAAACAAAAATTTAATCATATTCCTGACTAGGGTCTAATTTTAACTTTCATGTATAATAATAGTTGCAATTAGCTAGATGGATAATATTAAAATTCTAGGGTTTTACACTCTACCACTCTTCCAACAAGTTTCATCTTGAAACTTGCATACCTTAGAACAGGTGCAGATACTCTTGATGCATTTCCTATTCAGGTTCCCAAGGGGCTTCTTGGGTAACTCTGCATCCTCCATAACACTCTAACAAGGGGAACTGCTCTTTGCCTGAGAATCTTCACTTTATGGACTAGTATCTTCACAGGTTGTTCCTCCTATGAGAAATCCTCCCAAATTTGCAAAGGTTGAAAAGGGATAATATACTGTGGATCCAAGACATAATTCTTCAACATAGAAATATGAAAGACATTATGAATTTTCGACAAATGTGGGGCTAAGGCTAATCGATAAGCAACTGCCCCGATCCTTTCCAAGATTTCAACGGGACCAATATATCTAGGACTCAACTTGCCTTTCGTGCCAAATCTAGTTATTCCTTTCAATGGTGTTATTTTCAGAAAGACATGATCACCAACTTGAAATTTCAAATCCTTTCGCCTCCTATCAATCTTTGCAAATTCCAGAATTCTTCTTTGAACGGTCTAAAGTTGTTCCCGACTTACCTGTTATAACAAAAATGAGTGCTCTATCAGTCTAATAAGTAGATCCCGAATTTCCAAATTCACTGCATTGTTCTTACTTATATGGATTGATAAGTCGGAAATGTCAGCATACTTAGCTTGGCGAAAGTACGTGCATGAGTGCTCGTTTGTTATACCATATAGAAAGGCATTGGAGCTAGAAGGGAAAAGGAAGAGAGTTCGAGGGTCCCAATGGGGGATCCACAAAAAGTGTAAGTATAACCGAAAAACTGACCCTAACCAACCTGAATATAGTTGGATTTCTTAAGAATGGTTAATGGTTCTAAAGAAAGTTGGTAGGGTGCGAATTAATTATTTTTAAACAACAAAGTTAGGTGAGTTCCAGGTTCACAGAGAACTGAGCCAACTCGCTGGAGTTGTATTTGTACCCATAATTAATCTTTTAACACCAAGCATAAGGAGGGTCATCTAAGTGACATTGGACTAACTTAGAGCTGTAGATGAAGCTAACTGAAAATGCACTGTACAAGCAAGTAGAAACTGAACCAACTGCCATGGCATTCCTATGTCGTCCTTTGCTTCCCCTAGTCAAATATATAACAATGGAGACATTCAACAGAAGAGATTTCCCAATGGAAGCATAGGTAGTTTTGTTAAATCAACAGTCTATAATCTAAACAAAAGACAGGGTACCAACCACTTATTAGACAAGCCCATCACGTGGCTTTGGTTACTGAATAAAATGAAGAACAAATGGAGAATATTAAAATATTTGCTTACAGAATAGAAGGCGCATTCAAGAATGCACGAGCAAGTGATACACGCTGCTTTTCTCCCCCACTTAGCTGTAAAATAAAAGCGAACTTCTCATACACATGTACTAATTGCCCAAGAACAGAAAATAGAAACAAACATCGATCCCAAATAATTATGGTTAGCTACAATAAACTTTTACCAGCTGTTACTATTAGGGGTTGCAAAAACTATCGTTGCAGCCATTTAAAATACTCAAGGCATGTAGTGTTAGGCCTTCCCCAAATGAATTGGCTTATTCGAGAGGTCTTGTTCTTTGGAAGATCAATCTAGTGTCTGCCTTCTCAACTATCCTTTAATAGAAATCAAAGGCCCTCACTGCTATTGGTTCATGTTCATGCTCAGAAATTAAAGGCCCTCGCTTGTATTGGTTCATGTTCATGCTCTTCCTTAATATAATTGATTATGGATTGCTTGATTACATGCACTTACTACTCTGCAGGTCAAAATTCTCCTCTTAAATACCAACCTACTTTCAAAGAAATTGATTATAGATTACTACTAAAAGTAGCCAGATGTGTTGAACAGATTCTAACCTCTCATTCATAATTTTAACATATCACAAAGAAATACAACTCAAAAGTCTCTTTTACATCATGACTCAAGAGCGGACAATTTCTGTAGTTCAAGGCTACAATTGAACATTTCATGAGTTGTTCTTGGGATTGCAATAAGAATTTTTATTTTCTTTCTCCCAGGGAAGGCTAACTTTCAGGAAGTCCTGGAAACATGCTCTAAAAATATAAATGGCATCCTACAACTTGTCCATTCATTAGATGAAAAAACTAGCACATTGTTAGATTTAGTAGTAATTAGATAACTCATAGAGTTATTCAGTTATAGATTCCTAATGGAATTTGGAGTCGTACAGTCCAAGAAATATTATGAGTATAGTTTGAGTAATATTTGGTATTTATAAAGAGAGGATTGCTCATGACTTATATAATTGTATTTTGTAATTCTTATCAATAACAAGAAAGAAGGTTTAACATGTTATCAAAGCCCTAGGATTCTCGATCCTTTGCAACCTTCATCGTCATCATCTCCACCTGCCCTCACGAGCATTTCAACATCTTCTTCATCTTCTTTTTCTTTTTCTTTTTCTTCTTCGGACATAATCTAATCTGCCTTCAGATATGTCAAAAAAAAGTATTGTTCCTGCGGCGGTATTGTTCATGATAAACAATAACAGACTTAAGAGAGAGTGAGAGAGTCATGATGGGATTCGATAGTGGCTTCAAACAAAAAAAGAGACAAGGCATATGAAATTTAAGCTAAAGGTAGCAAGAGGATTGCGTGTGAAGGGAATCAACAATCACATAAAAGGGCCAATCAAGAATTCTGTCATTATACAATTCTATATAATCTAATAGGTGAAATTGTTTTTGTTATAAATAACTGAATTTGAGATCGATTTTGAAGATCTTGGAGTCAATTCCAAGGTTTTTGGGCGTTCTGAATGCAATGGTAAAAGCGGATTTGGCGTATTCTACGGTTTGGAGTAGATTTTGTATAGAATGGTGTAGGAATCGACGGTTTAAGGCTCAATGTCAGCACTTTCCGCATGAAGTTTCGTTTGGCATTTTGGTTTTGAGATTTTTGTTTGAAATTTTGTCCGCATCTGCATTTGAATCACGCAGTGAAAGAATAAGATTCTCTGTTGAATTCATTAGGAAGATTCAGTCTCTTCTGATCTTCGATTCACATCAGTTTCAGTTTCAGTTTGAGTTTTTCAATTATTAGAGTTGTGTTGGAAGATCCAAATGGAGGATCATAATGCTATCTTTCGAGTTTGTTTGGGATCCCAAGAGAGGATATTTTGAGTTCGTCTGAGATACCAAGGGAGCATCATTTGAGTTTGTTTGAAATCCCAAAGGAGAATCATTTGAGTTTTATTCAAATACCAAGATACGATTGTTTGAATTTGTTTTGAATCCCAAGGAAGAGATCATTTGAGTTTGCTTAAGATGCCAAGGAATGATCATTGTTGTTAATTTGAGTTCCCAAGGGAGGACGGTTTAATTGTGTATGGGATCCCAAGGGAGGACCGTTTGAGTTTGTTTCATATTCCAAAGGAGGATCGTCTAATAAGTTCATGCTTGATCCCAATGGAGGATCATTTGATTTTGTTTCCGATCTCAACGGAGGACTGTCTAATCCAGCATTTATTTTTTCTTTTCTAGTTTTTATTGGATTTTGTTCCGATCTCAACGGAGGACTGTCTAATCCAGCATTTATTTTTTCTTTTCTAGTTTTTATTGGACAAACTCTCAATGTTATACCATCTTGAGTTTGAGGGTATATTTGATATATAGTAATTAGTTAATTAGCGGAATTATTCAATTATAGGTTTCTAATAGTAATTGGAGTCCTAGAGTCCTGGTAACATTAAGAGTATAGTTTGAGTAGGATTTGCATAGGTCTATATAAAAAGGAGATTGCTCATGACTTTATATAATTGCATTTTGCAATGCTTATTAATATCAAAGAAAGTTTAATGCAAATAACAAACATGTGTTTAGACTTGGTTACTGAAACATACTAAAATGAAACCAATCAGACAATTCCAAACCAAGACAAATTGTTGCAGCAAGAAAGCAATACGTGATGCATTCTATCACAACACAATAACAAGTGCTATGTTAGTGAAGACTCTTACCTTGAGTCCTCGCTCTCCAACTATAGTCGAGTAATTTTCTGGAAATTTCATGATTGTATCATGGATAGATGCACGTCGAGCAGCATCAAAAACCTATAGTACAAATTTATCAGAGTAGTGAAACTATATTCTCAGAACAACAGTGACCAACTTATCAAGCTAATCCTTTCCACCAACCTCCTCCTCCGTAGCAGATAACCGACCATAATGTATATTGTGATAAATTGTGTCATTGAAAAGTACCTGCAAGTATATTAAAAGAAAAATGTTGATCAGTAATATGCTGCAATTTTTGCAAAGAAAAATGTTGATAAATGATGATGCGAACATCACACAAGTGCTAGTTGTCTTCTATTACCTTATTTTATTTTTAAGTCTAGTTGTTGCTTTTATTGTATTTTAGTACCACATTGATTATATCCAAGCAGTGTTTTTTTGTAAAGCCTATAAATAGGCCTCAATATCTTATATTCAGTAGACAATGATTAAATTAACAACAACAACTAAGCCATTTGTCCCAAGTATTTGGGATAGGCTACAATCATTAAATTAAAACTTTTCAATTTAAAGTTTCTTTTGAGCTTTGAGATCTTTAGATTGATGTGTGAAGCCCGTAGCGTAAGGCGGTGTGAAGCCCGTGGTGCAAGGGGGACGAAGCCCAAATTTGTCCGGTTCTTATCTCTAAACCCTAATTTCTATTTTCTTATCAAAATCCTACTTCTCAATTTATAGTTTGAAGGTGATTGCGATCCTTTCATTTTACACCAGTTTGGTATCAGAGCATTGGCTCCAGTCCCCTTCAAATTTTCCTTCCCCCTCTTTTAAAATCCTAGCTTTTCTTAAACCCTAAATCCAATCCTAAATCTATTCAAAAGAAAAGTAGTGTAGCAAAATTCTACCAAAATTCCTTCGAAAATCAAAATCCTTACTGCACATCTTATTTCTCCTAAAATTCACAGAAAAATCCAAAATTACACTGGTCTTCATTTTCACCACACCTCCTTCAACCCTCGCTGCCTTTGCAAGCCACTGCATTACGCAAATTACCTCCGCCACCGGTCTTCCATGGCCACCACAAAGTCGCCGCCCTTTTGGATCAGATCTCGTCGTCTCCAGTTCTCCGCAGGCACTGCAAGGTCCTTTTCTCCATCGCCGCTTGTTCCTCCTTCCCCTGCTAACGAAACCGCCACCACCACTCCCTCCCTCTACCAACAGTGCCGCCTCCATCACAGCAGATCCAAACATCTTCTTCATCACCACCAATCCGGCCGCTGAGGAGCTGATCAGAATGACTCCGCCACATCAGAGCTCCTCCGACCTCCCCCAGGTCTGGCCGGATCTTCAACGCCGATGCCGCCAGAGCAAAGTCCCCACCTCCGATGTCGATGTGCCCTAGCACGAACTCGGGGAAGAAAGAGAGAGGGAGAGCAGTGAATTTGGGTTTATATTGGAATAATCGGGTTTGTTTTAAAACCGGACCCGAAACCTAACCCGTTTCCAACTTAACCCAGCGGTTCAAGACTGAGTCGACTCGACCACTCAGTTGACCCAACCGAGTCAGAATTGAGTTAACCCAATCAACAGTGCAAGACAACAACCTTCTGGAGCTCGTTTCAGGTCCGTTCGGAGTCTGATTCGAGTTCCGTCTGAATCGCTAGGTTCATGACTGGGTCCCGAAACCACTAGAGAGAGTTCACATCAGCTGAATAGCAGATCTGACCTCAGGGAACCCGTGTTTGGTGCCAATATTATCCCTGCAGCAGAACATCAACATTTCAGGCCATATTTTTAGCCCGATTTGAGTCCAGTTCAAGTCACTGAGGTTCTTAGGTAATTTCTGATCTTTATGCACTGAATTTATTTTATGAGGTTTTACTTTTGTGGTAAATACATGCATACTGATGGTGATAAAAGGAGATTGAAAGGGACATGTATGTAGATCTCTAATATTTTCAGGGTTCTAATGATCATAATGGCTATGAAAAGTGAAAAATTATCTTGAAGATATTTTCAATTATTTTTCCTTGACACCTGAGCAGAAGTGCCACTATGCTCAATGCAACTGGCTAGAGAAGCTTGTTGATGGTGGGAATACAATCATATCGGCTGTCGAGATTGGCTTATCTTACAAGAGCTTCTTCGTACTCAGTATGCTTCACACCTCGAGAGGCCACAATTCAGCGATCTGGTCGCTGAATGTAAGGAGATCCTCGCTGACATGGTGAAGATGCTAGAAAGCAAGGCGGTAGAGGTTGTTGTAGATCCAGAACCAGAGCCAGAAGTTAATGATAAGCCAGAGCCAGGGCCAGAAGTTGTTGCTAGTTAGTGTCACCGCAAGAAGAGATTTCCTTTAAGCCTACAAAAGTCGAAGAGCTCCATGATGAGACCCTTATAGATCTTCCAGTATAGCCTACTTTGGAGCTAGCAAGGTTCTAAATATCGGATATCGGGATCGTATTGGATGGGGGTTTTTCATATCGGATCTGATATTGGGGGAGATATCGGGGATACGCGCGCATATCGGGCGTGCATATCAGACACTATATATAATGAAATATTGATAACTAAAAGTTGGTTTAGAGTCATAGATATCATCTACCTAATAAAAATGATGTAATATGCTTGCAAAGACATAAAAAATAATGTACATTTGCACGCAGTCGTGCGATAAATAAGTTATTTCATATCGGGTGATATATCGGGCAATTTATCGGCCAATATCGGGCGATTTATCGCCCAATAATTCAAGTATCGGCCGTTTTTTGCTGCAAACGATATGACGAACAATTTTTCCATATCGTATCGGCAGCAGGCAAAAAAGGAGATATCGGACGATATCTCGGCCGATATTTAAAACAGGGGGAGCTAGTACCATCTTTGGTAGCTATGAGGGTATCATTTTTCTTCAGATCGCCTGATGTGTACAATCCATTACAGATCTTTCTAAATAGACAGTTTCACAAGAGATTGGCACCTTGATATATGGGTTAGTTTTCAGTAGAGTTGAGTTGCCTTGCTATATTGCACGTATCTTGTTTGAGCAACCATTGACTACAACCGGTCTATCACCAGTACCAGTTCCACTTCCACCACCTTGGTCTCGATGTATGCACTAGTGTTACTGCCACGACCACCACCATGCCCGATTGAGGAGCTTCATGAGGGGTGTCGTCACTCGACAGGGTCGAGTTCCTCCCATCCCGCTGGGGAATGATGAGAAAATCACACAAGTGCTAGTTATCTTCTATTGTCTAAGTTTATTTTTGAGTCTAGTTATTGCTTTTATTGTGTTTTAGTACCATATCAGTTATACCCGAGTAGTGTCTTTTTGTAAAGCCTATAAATAGGCCTCAGTACCTTTTATTCAGTAGATAATGATTAAATTAAAACTTTCTACTTTAAAGTTTCTTGAGCTTTGAGTTCTTGAGATTGTGGTGTGAAGCCCGTGACGTAAGGGGTGTGAAGCCCTTGGTGCAAGAGGTGAAGCCCAAATTTATCCGGTTCTTATCTCTAAACCCTAATTTCTCTTTTCTATTTTCTTATCAAAACCCTAGTTCCCAATTTTTTACTTTGAAGGTGATTGCGATCCTTCCGTTTTACACCAAATAATCTGCAACTATATAAAAGAAAACTGTCTGTATCTGCTGCATATTTAGAGAACTTATGGAGCAAAAATAACTGTATGAAAGAACTTATTTTCTAAGCATAAATGGATGCAGACACTTACATACACAAGTTTCCTCTCACTTGTGAGCGGTGAGTGGTAAGTGATAAAACTAGGTTTCTAAGTTTACGTCCTAGTACAGTTGAGTCGTTTGGTTAATCCAAAAATGCAATGAACATCTAACTTCACTCACATAAAAATGGTGCCAGTTATGGAACACAAACTCAGAGAGGGAAAGATCTGTAGAAGATTTGACCAAAATACTATGACCCTCTTGTCCATCAAATTAACATAAACCCTCTATAATTGGTGCCAAATTCCTTGCAAAGGAAATTGATGGGACTCTACAGTGAAACCTTGACAATAAGTTGGCAGGTAGCAAATCTTAGTGAGCCATGCAGTTTTCATGAGCAACCTCCAACATATAGAAAGGAATAGTATAGCGAGAGGGCAAACATTATCACATTTGTGATAGAGAATCACCTTTATTTCTGAGGTAAAAAGCAAGCCAAAGAGACAAAAATAAACTCTCCCCTACTAATCTAATACTACAAATTATTCTACAGCGAAGAATTAATAAAGGTAGCAATTACTTTGAAAAAAATGGAGCAACATTTATCAAAAGAATATCTTGCAATTTTCCCAAGTAATCAAGCGTAACTATCACTTTCAGTAAAATTTATTGCTACTAACTGGAAACTACCTGTAGTGAATTGATGGCTTCCACAACTGCATAAACTTTAAGATTCCTTTTTATGCAAAATGTAGTATGATAATAAAAATATTTAGACCATCTCTGTTTTTGCCTGTTTTACTTTATCACAATAGATCTATTCTAGTTGTTTAGTATCTGAGCGGTTATGTCTAAATATCAAAATATATCAAGTGCTGTTCATAAATCTAATTAGGTGAAACAATCAAAAAATAATTGATCAGAATAAAGTAATGGAAAAATAGTCAAACACAACTATTCTTGCATAACATACAGTGTCCTGTGGCACGATACCAATACACTTGCGAAGACTATCAAGTGTGACCTCTCGTATATCTTGACCATCAATTCTTATCTGCAAAAAATAGTGGCTCATTAGGAAATATATTAACAACGGAACAAAAAATAGATACATCAAGTTTCATTCAAAGATTGATAATCTTAAAGATGAAATATTTCATTTATAGGGAAATGAAATTAGAAAGCAAAGTTTGAAATTTCGTACCTCAAGTTCCATTTAAAGATTAATAAATCCTAAAAGATGAAATATCGCATTTACAGGGAAATGAACTTCAAAAACAATGTTTGAAATTTGGTACACCAAGTTTGATTCAAACATAATCTTAAAGATAACGTATCTACACGAAAAGATACAAAAGCAACAGAGGCAATGTTTTCAACAAAATGTTTAGTTATTTAGTCCACTCATCTTTCTCGAGGCACGCATTTGAAATATTTTCTGAATAGGAGGTACTCATGATTCAGAGCAAACTACTGCAAATTATAAGTACGTAATTAAACAAAATGAAGCAGAATACCAATTCCACAATTTAAAATTTGTATATAATAATTTAGAAACCTAAGTTTTAAAATGGCACGACCTAGATAAATTTATAATAATGTATATAGCTAGCAAAGCACCTAACTACTTTTCTTACCAAAGAGAAAAAGGATTGATGATATTGTCCAATTAAATACAATGCAAATACAACAATGCCTCTTGTTTGCACTATCAGCAGAGTAGGGTTGTGTATGTGTGTATATGCAATGTTCTAAATGTCGGATTTCGGGCCAATTACAAACGGCAAAACTAAATGTCGGATTGCGGACATTGGAGAAATTTTGTGGAAATTTGGGAAATTTCGCAGAGGTTATATATCACATATAGTATGATATGTGATAAAAAAATAACTGAAATTTTGGAAACTTGCAGTTTGCAGAAACAAAAAAAAGGAAAATGACAAAAAAAATAATGAACTTGTAGAATTTTCCTCGCCGCTGCACATCGTTGTTGTTGTTGCTCAGAGAAGCTCGCCATTACTTGGGGAAGGTCATTGGAGGTCGGGAAGGTCGTCGGAGGTCAGGGAGCTCGCTGGGCTCGTCACTCTCTCGCACAGCCTTGTCGGAGGTCGTTGAAGCTCATCGACGCTCAGCGAAAGTTGTCAGAAGTCATCAAAGCTCGTCGGTGCTCATGGGGCCTTGTCGAGGTTCCTGGGGACTTTCGTCGGGTCTCGACGGGGCTCGGGGCCTCTCTCTCTCTTGCAGTCACGCCTCCCCTAATTCTCTCTTTTATTCACGGTTTTAGGTAACGGTTCAAAAGGGGGGGACCAACCACCAAACCTTGGTGTATTTTTTGAGGTTGACATTTCGGCCAAAATTGCAGAATCAGGACGAAATGTCGCCAACACTACCCCAAAAACGAAATCGGCAGCTATGTAATTCCAAAATTTCAGCCAAAATCTCAATTTTTCGGTTGAAATTTAAAACATTGTGTGTATGTGCGCGTGTGTTTGTTTTGGGGTGGGGATGGGATTGTGTGAGGGATTAATGAAAGGATTTGTAAAAGGCCTCTCTTGGAGTATAAAGAAATTTTCCTCAACCCTCAACATAACTTTAGAGTTTGGTGCAGTGGTAGGGACTATATTAGCCCCTTAAAAGATTTCTTACTTCAATATTAGCCCCTAACAGTTTTCTTATTTCGATATTAGTTTCTCACCAATGAGAATTAAAAGAAACCCATCCCAAAAAGAAAAACTATAATTAAAAATGGAGCCACCTAATAATAAATTTATGTCGCATATTTCATCCTAGTTTGTAATTTAACTGTGGTTGACATATAACAAGAAAGGTCTAAACTAGTCCATCCTTAAATTTTAACTCTCTTCTCTTCGCATTCCATTTGAAAATAAACCTTAAACTCCTTTCACTCCTATTATCCCCAATACCCATCATCTCCCCTCCTTCCTAAAACCCTACCCACCCACCTTACAGAATCGGGTTATGTGCTCCTTTTATGAAGAAAATGTCAAGAAATCTCATGATTCATTGTTATATGCTCTTTAAACATAACAGATAGAATAACTATTAAGAAAAGAAAAACTGACAAAATGAGGATCAAACTAAGTTAGCTTAATGATATAGTTGATCACATAAAATCTCAAGTCAATCCACTTAGACGACTTATCTTAGATTGTGGTACCCTTCTCTTTATATAAATGAAGAATGATAATAAATTACAAGAACAGCCTTAGAGCCTGTTTCGTTTGCTGCAATTGAGAGGAAAAGGTATAAGTGGAAAATGGTGATGAAAAATGTGAAAATGTAAGTGAAAAATTGAGATTTGTGTAAGTTTTAGGGTTTTTGGATGTATGTGAAAGTGTAAGTGAAAGTATAATGCGTTTTACGGTGTTTGCTTAGTAATGTGAAATTGTAAGTGAAAAAGTTGATAGCAGAATTAACTGTTTGCTGATTTAAATAATACTAATATTATTTAATTAAATCTGCTATTAAAAATTAAAATGTATAATAAATTTGTCAATTAAATATTAAATAGTAATAAAAATATTAAACTAATAATAAAAAATAATATAATATTAAAATACTAAGCTATAAATAAAAAATAAATTGTTAAAATAATAATAATAAACTAATAAAAATAATTAAATATTAAATATTAAAGTATTTTTGAAAAATAATATTTTTAAATTTATAAATATTTAAAAATATTGAACTACTAAATATTATAATATTATTTAAAAGCATAAATAGTAAAATATAAAATATTAATTATAAATATTAAAATAATTTATAACAATATTTAAAATTAAAATAATTTTAAAAATATTAATCACAATATTAAATATTAAAATTATAATATCAAATATTTAAAATTCTACTGTAGCACCCAGCAAGTGGGAAAATAGGAACGTAAAAGCTGAAAAATAAGATTTGGGAAAGTGCCAAGTGTGGTGCAAATCTCACTTGCACTTTTACAATCAAAACAAGATGTGAAAGTGGAAAAAGGGTTTTCTCACTTGCACCTTTCCTCTCTTTTCCTCAAAACAAACCCGTCTTTACTTGTTATGTACTCTAACACTCAAGCAGGAGTATAGATCTCAATCATGCCCAGCTTATTACAAAAACTCAATCATGCCCAGTTTGTTATTGGAAAAAGATTTCCTAGCCAAAGCTTTCCCAATAAAAAAAAACTGAGCCAAATAAATGTTGAAAATATCGAAAATAAATACTGAATTGCTAACACTGATACCAAACTACTGAATCATTGATCTAAGATGCCAAAGTTGCAACCCAAAGCAAACCGAATATGAATCGAACAAAAAAACTTGCACGAAGAGTACACATGAAGAGTCAAATATTCTACTTGCATAGGGTTAGAGATTCCCAAACTCCATGTTGAGAAATTTTCAAAATTGGTAATAGAACTGCAAGATTCAAAAAGAATTAGATCAAACAGAATCCATCAATACATCTGGAACGTTCAAAAACATAGGAATCAACACCAAAATCAGACTTCAATACACCAAAATATGAACAAAATAATTTCAGTTCATGATTAACAAAATTCGAGACTGACACAACTGCTCATCATGAACACTACCATCGTGTACTGTTCACGAGAACAGTAACATTTTTCTTCTTTTTGTGCAAGTGTGAAAAGGAAAAGAAAAAAAGATAAAAAGATGTAGGAGATGATGCTCGTGATGATGATGTTAGAAGTTGATGGGTGATGATGGAAGACCAGGTGGTGGAGGAGAATCCCATGATATCTAAAGGTATTTCTCTATACCATGTTAGGGTTTTAGAAATAAATGGCTTACCATGGTAGCCTCCTCTATATAGATGAAGAATAATAACAAATTACAGGAATAGCCTTACTTCTTACATAACCTAATAAATCCATCAACACTATTATTATGGAAAGGTCTCTCTTCACATGCATTACTTGCCTAGATGGTTGCTGCTCCAGTATGGCCATTCTGCTAATAAGCAATAACAAGCTCACAAGATCCTTATCAGTCACTTCTGCATACATTTCTAAAAATAATAAATGATTGGACAGTCTAAATGTAACTACAGTGAAAATGTAAAACGATATGTTGGCTTTGTGTAAGCCAAAAAGATTAAGACAAATGGATATTAGAAAAAACCACGGTCAGATAATAAAAGAAGAAATAAAAGAATCTTGATTCTTACAGCTCCAGAGTCGGAATCAAAAAATCTGTATAATAGTCTGAGTATGGTTGATTTACCTGCACAAGATTATTGAAAAATGAGATCACTAAATCAAATGCCATCATATTGTAAGAAAACAAAGAAAAAGGTCCAAAAAAGAGATGTTTTCAGCTGAAAAACACAAGTGGTCTTAATTACTAGTGGTCTTAATTACTATCACCAGAGGGCATTTAGGTGTGCCTTCTTCACAACTATTATCAAATAAGTTGACTTTAGAAAATTTAAACCTATAGACTGTGTAGGAGTGGCAGCGGATTGTGAGAAGTCCCGGGTTTAAGTCTTGTAGCTAGAAATAAATAAATAAAGAAAAGATACAGATTTTTGGTATTTATGGCATACATATGTAAACATAATACAGTTTATGATGCAGAGCAAATCACAAAAGATGGTCCATTGGAACCTGCGAAGTCGCTCTGGAACTAACAAAAGTCTTTTCTAATTAAACACTACTTATCTAGCGTAGTTGTTTGATTTTAGATAGGATTTATTTTTGGAAGGGTAAATTACACATACGGTACCCAAAGTTTCCCCGATTCTCACTTTGGGTACCCAGACGGTTTTTTTGCTTCAATGTGGGTGCTCAGGACCCAACTCCGTAGACCCGACATATTTTTGGTACTCTGACCTGAAAATAGCATGTCATATTGTCATGAGCCATTTTAGGGACCAACTCACCCATTTCTCGGTTGGGTATGGGGTCAAAACAGATTCATGAGTTACTATAATTAGTTTGCGCTCAATTGGGTCCAAGGTGACAGTATTGAAGTTAGTTTAAAAGAAGGCAGCGGTAATTTGGTCCCTAGAATAGCTCACATGCACTATGTGTGCAAATTTAGCGGAAAACTAACAGTAGAGTTACAGAGGTAGTACCCAACTTGGAGGAAAACAAATCCTGGGTACCCAAGGTGAGAGAATATGGCAAACTTTGGGTACCTTTTTGTTAATTTATCCCGATACAAATCCTGATTTATCTTTGCTTATTCTTATTTCTATCTCTTTGTTACTAGTTTGAATTTGAATCGGATTAAAATATGCTCTATTTTTTAACTTTTCTATAACTAAGGTTATGCGTGCAAGTATTTTTGGACTAGTTGATAAAGGATTTGAAATACACCTAAAGGAGGGGTGAATAGGTGTACAAGCCAATCTAATGCAAATGATGCGAAATTAAAACTAATTATGCAAACTAAAACTATTAAGCTAACACACAAGGTATAACACAAGAGTGTAGCCGAATTCCCGGTGAAGGGCTCTAAACTATCTCCTCAATATACCTCTAGATTAAAAGTTGAGGTGCCACTATGGCTCTCTTGGTTGAATACAAGTGTGAGCACACAATTCCAAGCATATATCAATTAAGCACAAGTATATCGAGCATATAAAGAGATAAACAATATAAGCATGCAAGATATATAACACAAGTGAGAGAGAGAAGAGCAATCGCAAACACGAGAGAATTGTTTCGAGGTTCGAACACCCTTGCTCTACGTCCCCACCTTCAACACTATGAAGGATTTCCACTATAGGGGTGTTTGGTTGCAAGGAAGTGAGCGGAAGTAAGGAAATAGGGAAGTATAATTGCTCACTTCCCTATCTATCCAAACACTGGAAAAGGAAAATAAGAAAAACATTTTCCTTTTCTCTTTTCTCTTTTACACAACTATTTCCTCACTTTCAGAGTGCTACAGTTAATTTTGTGGTCATGTAAATCTCATTTGTAATAAGTTGTAGCACAAAACAGTTAATTTTTTGATCATGTAAATCTCACTTGCATTCTAATTACAGTCCATTTTTATTTTTCTTAATTAATTTTTATTTTAATATTATTTTGCAGTCAACTTTTCCACTTTCACTTCCACATTACCATCCAAACACCGGAAAAGATATGACATTTTTCAAACCACACTTCCCAAAAACATCCAAACACCGAAAAACTTACTAACCAATTCTTAAGTTCTAAAGAGAACTATTGCAACTTCCTCACTTCTTCACTTCCTCACTTCCTCACTTCCACCCTTAACCAAACAGGCCCTATAACGATCTCGCAAGATTACTCGGTGCCGCAACACCTACAATGAGATCACACTAGAACTCTTAGACCCACAAGTCCCTCTCTTGTTCCCGCAATAACAACACACGCAAGCACACTAGCTTGTCGAGGCCACACCTCTACACCGAGCTCCCACAAGAACTCGTCACAACATGAACCAGCAAATTCGCCTCCTCAAATGCAAAGATGAATATTTAGTGATCTCTACACTTTGATCACCAAAAACACTCTCACAACAAAGATTCCTAGAGGATTGATATAGCAATGGAAAGCTCAAGTTTGTGTGAGAAAAACAAGTACGGTGGAAAACTCAAGAAATCTCTTTTAAAAACACTCTTGAAAAATCTCCTTTTGATATGGAAATTTTAGCCCAAAAACAAGTGAAGAAAACCCCTAAGAGGGATGAGAAAAATTGGCTTAAAACCCTCTTCAAATCTTGTGTAAAACTAGCCAAAACAGCCCCTTAAATAGAGTTCAGAAATATAAACGTTGGGGTCAAATCTGCTAGCCAGATGACCTGTCGGTCGACGGCCGGTCGACCGGCCAACGGTCATATTTATGACCGTTGGGGCTGCCGGTTGACCGCCCGGTTGACCGCACCCAGGTCATTGACCTATCGGTCGACCGGTCGGTCGACCGAGGCAAGATCCAGAGAGCAAGGCTCTCTGCTGGTCGACCGCCCAGTCGATCAGGGCCAGATCTAGAGTGAACTCTCTGGATCGGTCGATCGGCCCTCAAGCCAAGGCTCGTGCACGTTTCTGTGCACATCGGTCGACCGGCCGGTCGACCGCCAGAAGGCCAGGTCAGGATTTTTGGGGATTAAATCTTGGTCTTATAACTCCTATAAAATCACATAAAATCTACAAAAATAAGTTCATTAAAATACTTTGAAGTACAAATATGTGTGATTAAAAATCAACACATATTACAAACTTTTTGAACCATTTTTGTGATATAGAAATTTTGCGTTATATAAAAATCTGTATTTTTCAAAAACAATCTTTAATTTGAAAAACGATTTTTCCAAAACTTCTTCAAATAAAAAAACAAGATATTTTAAACACTTCTGAAACTTAGTGTGTATGAATATGATACAATACATGTATAAGATGAAATATCTATGTTTTTAACAATAAACTCAAAAATAAGTTTTGATAAATACAAAACTCAAACATATGATACAAAAACATCAAATAAGTTTTTCTAAACATTTGAACCAACAATATGTATGGATGAAATCCAAATTACATATAAACCATATAAACTTGTTTTGATGAAATCTAATCATGAAACATAATGATGTATACTTTGAAGCTCAAAACAAAAACGGTATTCTCTAAAACTAAAACTATTTTATGAAAACACAGATAAATTTTGTGTGTATATATGAGCTTGAGCAATCCACAACTAATCTATCATTTATGTTTTATCTAAAACACAAAATCTTAACACTTACAAACATGACACAAGTCTTGAAAATCTTCTCTTAAAAATCTTCTTCTTTTTCTTGACTTGGTCCAAACCATGATCCAAAGAGCTAGACTCCTCTTTGAGTACTTGATGCGATCTTGATGTGCGAGCTCTTGAATCAACACGTGCTAGCTTCAAAATTTGACTTCGAATCTTTTATTGAAGCTAAACACAGACTAAGATCTTGATCAAATATCTGAAACTAAATAAGCACAAGATCATTAGTACTATAACTACATGAGTTAATCATCATCAAAACTAGAGTGATGGGCCTTTGGGCCAACAGGACTTAGTTATTTGAGAATCAAAAATTGATTGTTTGGATGAGTTGCCAGGCTATATAATGTTCTCTGTAAATTTTCCCTTCTCTAATCTGGTTATGAACAAATTTAAGTCAGCAAATTTATGTTAGCAAACATATTCAACTAAGACCTAATGATAAAATAATTAACACAAAAAGACACTTAAAAAGCAGCAAGACGAAGAAAAAGAAACCATAGATGTACCTAATAATAGAAGGTAATTTCTGGGAATTACTCTAGAAAACTTTTAAACTTATAGTTCAGGTTTTGCGCACAGAACATTTCAACTCTTTCATAATTGAGTAATTTTCTATAAATCATAAAAAATGATTTGCAATATGGAAATGAAAGATTAAGTCGTAAAAGTATCACAATCTAACCACTGCCACTGGTTCCAATTAAAGCAACACTTCTTCCTGCCGGTACAACAAAAGATGCACCATCAAGAATTTTTCTGTCTGTTAGATACCTGAAAGAATGAAAATTATGAAGAAATTGTATTCAATAATTTGAACTAAATTACGTGGTAACAAAAATAACCGACATGCGCTGTTGACTTGGAAAAGATGCATGGCTTGAAGTAATAATGAAAATAAAGAATGTTACTCAACTTATTTAGTTACGTACTAGATAATATAAGCAAATTTCATACTTGATAATTAAGTATCAAATTTTGAAACAATAAACCATAACTCATGATTAAAATTGAGCATCAGTGTCAGATATATTGGTGGAAGACTTTATGACAAACCCATTGACAAAAACTCAGGTCGCAGATCAACAATCATGTTAGCATAGAGAATCAAGTGAAACTTGTTTCCTAATTAAACCCCCTCGCCTAGTATCTTGGCACACAAATATGCAAACATGCATACACTGGCTTATTAACACTTGGCCTTGCTGCCCCCCAAAAATAAACAAGCTATTAACACAGGCAAATAGGAGCTTAAGAATACATCTTTTCTAGAACACTGGTGTACAAGTGTTAAATGATATTGAAGATGCTTCATAAGACAATGAAACATTGTTGTTTATACGTTCCATGTTATTCTCATAACATCACTAGTTTATCAAGTGGTCGTTCCCATTATATCAAGTATATACACAGGAGAGCTTGAGCAACTACTAAATCCGATATATCAATAAATCTTGTACAAGAACAATTGTTGGGGGATCCTTATAAGTTATACTGCTCCTGACATCTGACTTCAGATAGCGTTGCTGATTTGATCAGCATACACTAACATATTAACACTTGGCCTTGCTGCCGCCCTAAACCTGGATAACAATTAACAAAGACAAATAAGAGAGAGAGAATTCACCATCTCTAGAACACTGGTGTACGTGTGCTAAATAATACTGGACACTTAATAAGCAAACAAAGCTTACTGCTTCTATAGGTTCCATGTTATTCTCTATAACATCATTACTTTATCAAGTGATTGTTCCCATTAAATCCAACTATAGACACCGGAGAGCTTGAGCGATAGCTAAATACAATATAACAATAAATCTTGTACAAGAACTACTGATGGGCACATCTGATTTCATGATAGCATGCGGATTTGAACAGATTAGTTAGATAGGATGATGCAAACATCGGGACGCGGCCTTGGAGAATATATCATCGTTGGAGAATACACATGGCTCCTATGCGCTTCCAGTATTGAGTCAGAGTCCGTATTTTTATATCATGCTGAGAAAAGAGTCTTCATTTTGTCAGCCCATATATAAGCATGTGTCAAATAAAATTGTAATCATGATTTGATTAATGAAAATTTGATTATTTTCTCTATTGAAAATTTTCTTTTGAATTTGGAGTGTGAAGCCCAATTCAACCGGTTTTGGTCTGAAGCCCTAACCTAGTTATCCCCTCTTCTCTTAGTCTCTCAAACTATAATTCCTATTCTTTCTCTTCCTCCAAAACCCTAATTACAATCTTCATCTCTCTCAAAAAAAAACCTCTGAAAATCCCAAAAAATCCACCCAAAAATCCAAAAAATTAGCAAAGTGCATTATTCCTCCTCTCCTCAAACCCTAACCTAGCCCTAACCCTAATAGTCCCCACAAACTCCTCCTTCCCGTGGTCACAACCCCGTTGGCACTAATGCGCTGCCTCGTCGCCTGTGCGGCCCCTCCTCTCCTCTTCTTCTTCCCGCGCCGCTGCGCCAGCATCCCCCCATCGCGCTGACAACCCTCCTCTCCTCCCTTCCCAGCGCATGCACCGCCTACTCGTCCTCTTTGGACCGCCGCCTCCGCTGCTGGCGTTCCTCCCTGCCGACCTATGTCGACATCACTACGAAGCTCTGCCGACAGTTGAATCCAAGTCCGATTCAAATTAGAACCCGACCCGAATCCAGCCAACTAGGTTTGGGTTTAATTATTCGGGTCCAACCCGATAAAACCCGACAGAGGTTAAAAGAGTTTAGGTTTAAGTCATCAAACCCGTGAAGCAACCTAACCCGTTTGCATCCAATCCGAATCAGCCAGATTCAAGTTAAAGACCCGACCCGCTTCAGCTTCAAAACCCGGATCCGTGCTACAGTGCAGTCCACACCCTTTACATATAGACCCGTTAACAAATCAGGTTTGGTTTTTAGGCTATTTCTTAGTCGTTCGGAGCCCAATTCGAGTAATTTTTGTGACGCTGGATTTGTGGAAGGCAAATCTATGCATCCAACAGCTATCAACAATACACTGAGGTCGACGTGATTCTCAGTATGTGAGTTTTGAATTCTACAATTGGCTTATTTTTCGGATTACATCGAATAATTTTATCTCTAAGAATATTATCATTGTTTCCTGCTGTCTATAATAACATCGTGAGTTGTGAGAATCTGATAACCCGTAAGCTGCTGATCTTTGATATTGCGAGTAAGACTATTGCGCAAATAACTGAGAAATGTGTTTGATTTAATTGAGACAAATTGTTTACACTATGATTGCAATTGATTGTTAAAATTCATCTACGTGACATCGCTAGTTTTAAGTTATTTTCCTACCCAACGATCTTAACTTGTTGGTGAATGGTGAGTTGAGTAACATTATCGTTGATTTTCCAAACACGCATGCATGTTGCACATCATAGGATTTATCTTGTTGAGCTATCCATGAGTTGAGTAACATTATCGTTGATTTTTCGAACACGCATACATATTTCACATCATAAGATTTATCTTGTTGAGCTATCCATGAGTTTAGTAACATTATCGATGATTTTTCGAACACGCATACATGTTTCACATCATAAGATTTATCTTGCTGGACTATCCATTTGACCTACTTCATTGCAATACTTATAATATGACTTGCTTGCAAAAGTGGCACGTCTCCTCAAAGGAAACTTGCCACCAATTATCCCACTAGAATGACCTCCACCATGCCCTCGGGTATGCCACCAAAATTGCCTCTTCTGTCTTATTGTCTCCCCTAAACAGCTAATGTAAATATCTTCTACGTCTCATCAACAGTGAAATTCTGAAATTTAGCTAGAAAAGCACTATGTCGGGATGTGTATGTCTTTGAAAAAGAGCAGGACGTGCCACTGTATACTCCGAAGGAAGATTATAAGAAAAGTAACTCATGCATTTGCTTCACATTAGACGTGATAGGAAACAAAGTCTTCTCTTCAACAGACTTGTTGAAATCTGCATAATGTTGGGTCAACATCTTGGTTCCCTTCTTGCACCTCAACAACTCCTGGATCATATCATAAGAACAATTGAAATTACTATTACCTGAGTACATCTGTTGAAGATAATCATGGCCCACAACTCCTTTGCAGCAAAGGTCTGAATCACCAAATATTGAACACGTGGCTCCATAGTGTTCAAAACCTACCCAAATAGCATGGCATCTTCTCACTTCCAATCATTTGATCGACTTGGGAGGATCTTTAGTAAGATGATCATCGGTTAGATATAACTCGATGATCCATTTCCGCGATAATTATCACCGTCGACTTTTCGACCATGATGTTGCCTTAGATCTCAAAAACAACAGGCTTTGACTCAGCCATTACGTATAAATATTCAAATCACCAAAGAGAAAAATCCCCAAAAAAGGCTCCTTGATCCTTCCAGTCTCTCTCACAAACAAATCATCAAATAGATATTCTTGGGATCAAAACACCCAAACAGACGATCCTCTCACGAGATCTAAACATCAAACAAATAACTCAAACAAACGACCTCTCTCAGGATCTATAACAACTCATATAAAATCACCAAATTCTCTAGTATTCAAGAGTACAAAACTGAAAAGAGAAAATAATACTGGAAATCAACCCTTTTTCCAGTTCATGTGAACAGTCATGGAACTGTTCACGATGAAAAGTATTTTCTTTTACAGAACCGAATTAAGACTAGATCAAATCCGAAGAAAAATGAAGAAAAGAAAAGGAAGTTAATGAAGAAGAAGATGATGATGATGATGATGATGTTGGTGATGGTGGGTGGAGAAAATGACGATGAAGGTTACAAAGGATCAAAAGTCCTAAGGCTCTCATACAATGAGAAGATTTAGCTATGGAAATTAGAGAGTTGACGAGTCCTCTTCTCTATACTCTTATTTATAATAAACAAATACAGTTCCAACTCTTAGTAGCAATATGATTCCTAATTACATAATGACTTTAGATGAATGATAAAGATTTTATCAATAAATATTGTTTGTTTTCGCTCTTGGAAATATTGTAGAACTTAAAGGATCTCTACCACTTGGCTACAGACATAAACTTTTACATCCATTTCCTTTGTAGATCTTTGCCATCAACACAAAAATTAAACCAAGAGATGCAATTATCATGACCAATAATATAAATGCAAACCAGAGTGACATGGCACAAATTTAATCATGCAACAAAGCAAGGCAATGGAAACCTATAATCCCTGTCATGTGGTAACTGAATATCAATGGAACAGGAATATGTACCCAAAGTGTACGTCATCAAATTCAATGCTACCTCCAGCCAACTTTAATGGCTTTGCATTAACATCTCTGATTTTTGGCCTTTCCTACAAACATAATTAAGAAAATGATTTAAAGAGGATCTGCATTCTGATTAAAAGAAATTATCATTTAAGATAATCAGTCATTATGCCATCATTAACAAATAGTTGCTGCTGCATAAATTTGAATTTACTGTGCAGTACTACCAATTCCCCCTCCTAGTATCAAACAAGAAAAATACGAAGTACAGAGCTCATCAGCATAGTTCTAGTAATTTGGATGCGATGTACACTTGCACGGTATGCTGGCAACCTATGTAGCACAGACACTGACCAGGGTGTTGGACACGACATGGACACGGGACACGGCAAAATCCAAAAAAAAAGATACGGGGACATGGCAAGCAATATTTTATTATTATTATTATATATAGATAAATTTCCTCCCTCTGTTCCTAATTTTTAGATTTTCTCTACATACTTTCAAAGAGGTGCATTGTCTTCAACTTTTTCAACCATACTTTCCGAAGTAGACATTTCTACACAACTCTACCTATGTGAGTAGAATAATGAATAACCAATTTGTCAACAAATAATCAAACATCAATAATTAGTTTTATTAAAATAAGATGGAAAATAAAATAAAATCTAAATAGTTTACATCTATAGCTTTTATAAAGTAACAAACAAAACAAAAAAAAATCTTAAAAAAAAAATCTAACTAATACCTCACCTAGTTCGTGATGTGTGTAAATTTTACTAACATATTTGCTTATGTCAAAAAAAATATTTTTTATTGTATTTATTTAAGCGACTTGTGACTTTTAGATATCTGATACATGATTCTTAAATTTTATTTAATGCCGACACGCCGTTGGACATGATGCTGACACGTGATTTTATTGTTGTTTAAAATCCAACAGGCATCAGAGTGTCTGATACATGTCGGGCAAGTGTCTTGCAAATGTCGGTGTCCGACACGGACACGGCACTCACTTTGAAGTGTCCGTGCTTCATAGCTGGCAACATCCACCAATAATATTCAGAAATATGCGAGCGTGCGTTGTGTGTGTGTGTGGTGTGAAACATCTTCCATACAAGGTATCATTAAATAGTTATAGCATGAAGCAACAAAGCATATCAATTAACACTACTATGAACTGTACAAAAAAAAATCATAGGATGCTGCATTAGGACAATAAGACCATATCTTTGGCATGTTTTAAGTTAGCATTAATCTCCCACCATGGTATAGTGTCAATATGTTTTAGGGAAAACAAATTCAGGAAACTGAGAATCTGAGTTCATGTAAATGAAAATAGCTAGAACCAAAGTTGAAATTCATCTAATTAACATATTGTGTGTTTTGCCGATAAATGACAGATTTTTATGCGGTTTTCATGTTATTCTTTACGATTGTAAATAAGAAATTAAGAATATTGCAAATTAATATGTTTTAGAGTATTATATAGTAAAGGATAAAACGACAATTGCATTCACTAATACGAAGTTAAATAATAATAAGGTCGGAAAAGAACAGAAGGAAAGATTGTATAGCACTTTATAAATAATTAAGCACCACTTTCTACTCTGTTCCCTCTACGCTTATTGTGACGTGCCTACTATAAAAGTATTAAAGGTATGGAACTGTGGACTACCTAAAACTGGCATTTCAAGTCCAAAATTACAAATACTAAAGCTGATGAAATACAGTTTTATATGATTGATAACTGTTTTTTTCTCAAGAAAATGAGCCCATTTAGGTCATGTATATCATTATTGGATTTGTTTCTAGATCCAGGATTTATCTAATGATACATTATTGTACAATGTGATCTGATTCTATATTAGAAACATTACAAACCGTGTGAGTCTATTAAAGTCTCTGCCGCTACACCGTGTTTGAGTCTATTAAAGTCCCTGCCACTACACCAAAACTCGAGTCTCAAGTTGTGGTGAGCATTAAGGGTAATACTTTTATATTCTAACACGCCCTCGCAAGTCGAGCGCCCTTTTTAATGGCCTGAAACTTGGGCTTTTATGTAGCGATTTTTTTAACCCGCTTTTCTAAATGCGCACCTAGTCGGAATTGAACCTAAGTTGCTGCTCTGATACTATATCAAAGTCTCTGCCACTACACCATAACTCCAAACTTGTGGTGAGGTTGAGAGTAATACTTTTATATTATAATATAACAAAGCCAATACAGTTATTGATCATGGAAAAATATTTGTATGTATCTAACATCAAGATGCCATGAAAGGATATTTACTCATCCTTAATGCATCTCATCAAAGTTACTACCTAATCACACAATATTTGACAATATTAACGGGTTCTACACTATGCAAGCCAATTTTGTAAACTATACAAGTTGATTCATATTTTCTGTGAATCGTACTAGATAAACCATTTACCCTATATAATCAAGATCATGTGTTCCAACTTCAAAATAATATGAAGTATCGAAAACAAGTTCACAACCCGATAACAAGACGCAACCAAGAAAATCTATCCTCTGTTCTTGACACTGGGGATTAAAATATCTTAGCTAACAGCTGATTGCTGAAAGATGAAATGTTATTGTAACACAACTTACATTAAGCCAAGAAAGATGAACCTTAATGTGTTTCCAGTAAAAAAACTACTTGTGGAAAATGTTTATGGTCCTTAATACGTGTTATATTCAATAAGCATACCAGATAAATATAAACATACACACGTATTTTAAGCTGACAGCATCTTACTTCCACCAAAACTTCCACCAAAAAACATTTAAAGGAAGAATGGAGTTCACACTTATTTAAAATAGAACAACCAATAAAGGGGGAACTTACACTAATATTGACATGAAATATACCTCAAGCAATAGAAACATCGCCTTCATATCAATAAGGCTCTGTCTAGTTTCACGATACACAGTTCCAAGGAAATTCAGAGGCAAGGATAGCTGGAATAGAAGTCCATTTATCATGACCTGTAGATTTTACAAATAGTTTTTAGATTTAGTATTAAAATTTCATAACAGGACAGTACAAATATATGAACTTCTGGTAATTGTTTTGTGATCACCTAGCAATTAATAATCTAAACAAAGGGAGGCAATGATAGGGATAGATAACGATGATAGTTGATACATACAAAAATATTTTCGTAGAATCACATATATCATATCGTTACCAATTTCAGCACTTTATCACAAGCAAAGTTCAGAATGTAAAAGAGGATAACTAGCATTATACAATAGGATCACATGTATGCATACTTGTCTATTATAAGTAGTGTAAATGCCAATCTTTTAACTTTCCATGAGGTCATCCATCCCAGAATTACTTCACCAAACCCAACTTAACTATGAAGTTTCCAGCATGAGTCGAGTCCGAGTTGGACCCGACCCGGGTTGACTCGGCGCCCGTGAATCCCAACTTAAAGGGACAGAGAGAGAGAGAGATATCAAATCTGATCTCTCTCTCTCACGCTACCCCCTCCCTCTCGCGTTCTGTAGCAGCAAAGGACCCCCCCCCGCGCCGTCGCCGTCGATCTCTCGCCCTCGCAGGGACCTCTCCCTCTCTCTGTCTCTCCCTCTCTCTCTCCGTTTGTGTGTGTGTGTCTCTCTCTCTCCCTCTGTCTCTCTCTCCCTCTCCCTCTGTCTCTCTCTCTCTCCCTCTCCCTCTGTGTCTCTCTCTTTGTCCCTCTCTCTCCCACTCTCTCCGTCTCTCTCTCCTTCTCCCTCTCTGTCTCCGTCTCTCTCTCGCTCTGTGTCTCCCTCTCCCTCTCAGTCTCACTCTCCCTCTCCCTCTCTATGTCCCTCTCTCTCCCTCTCTGTCTCCGTCTCTCCCTCCCCCTGTGTCTCCCTCTCTCTCCTTCTCTGTCTCTGTCTATCTCCCCCTCTATTTCTTTGTTCCTCTCTCTCTCCCTCAGTTTCTCTCTCCCCTCAGTCCCTCTCTCTCCCTCAGTTTAATTTATTTGAGTTTAATGTAATTTAAATTAGTTTAGTTTAGTTAAACTTAATTTAA
The DNA here is from genome assembly GCA_038442645.1 of Agave tequilana. Taxonomy (NCBI): domain Eukaryota; kingdom Viridiplantae; phylum Streptophyta; class Magnoliopsida; order Asparagales; family Asparagaceae; genus Agave; species Agave tequilana. Next base: position 42,668 of record JAVJIF010008936.1, on the reverse strand, counting down.
GTTAATTTAATTTAATTTAATAAGTTAGGTAATTTAATAATTTTATTGAAGTTAGGTAATTAAGTTCGTGTAGGTTAATCTAGTATAAACTAGTTTAGTTTAATTTAATTTAGTTTCATTTAATGAGTTTAATTAATTTAAATTAGTTTAGTTAACTTAATTTAGGTTAATTTAATTTAATAAAGTTTTGTAATTATAATTAAGTTCGGTAATCTAATAATTTTATTGAAGTTAGGTAATTAAGTTAGTGTAGCTTAATCTAGTATAAACTAGTTTAGTTTAATTTATTTAGTTTCCTTTAATTGAGTTTAATTTAATGTTACTTTAATTTAGTTAATTTTAGTTTTAATTTAATTTAACAAATAATTTTTTTAAATTTCAGTATGGCTCCAAAGCAACGCGATATTGGATGGGAACATGGTACCCCTGTTGGTGGAAGTAGAAAACTTGTGAAGTGTAATTATTGTGGGAAACAAGTCCATAGTGTTATCACTAGATTGAAGCAACATATAGCACATGTACCCGGTCAGGTGGAAGGATGCTTGCGAGTATCAAAAGAGGTATCTCAAATAATGAGACATCTTTCTGAAGGTAGCAAAGAAAGAGCGGCCATAAAATCCAAAAAAGAGCGACTTATGAGATCTTTAAGTGAGGAAGATTTTTATGATGTGACCGAAGAAGATTCTGATAATGAAATTGAAGAAGTTGGTGGTTTAGAAGGAGTTGAAAGAAGACAACTAAAAAAGTTATGAAAGAAAGTCGTGAAATAGCTTGAAGATCGGTAGAAGCAGTTGATATTAGTGGCAGTAGTTCGCAGCCTTCAGGATCAGGGATTAACCGTGGATTGCGTCAGAGTATGACTATGAGAGAAACTGAAATTTCAGCCCGTGGTATTGATCCTTACATGTTCCCAACAAAACAGAAATCAATCAAAAGCATGTTCTCAACTGAGAATATTAAAAAGGATAGAAAATTCATGGCGAAATTCTTTCACTACAATGCAATATCATTCAATGCAGCTGATAGTGGTCCTTACTACCAAGCCATGATTAATACTATTGCGGAGGCAGGCCCAGGTGTAAAAGGCCCTACAGGGTAGCAGATTGGCAATCTATATTTAGAGGAGGAAATGAAAGAAATTGAAGTATATATTGCTTCAATAAAAATAAAATGGCCGCAGTATGGTTTCACGATCATGTGCGATGGATGGAGTTCTCGGAATAGAAAGCCTATTATTAATTTCATGATTTATTGTGATAGAAGCATGATCTACCATGCTTCTGTTGATACTACTAATATCTCGAAGACTGCTGATTATATATTCTCGCTAATGGATAAAGTTGTTGATGAAGTTGGTGAAGAAAATATCGTGCAAATTGTAACAGATAATGAGGCAAGTTCCAAAGCAGCTGGTCACATGTTAATGGAGAAGAGAAAACATTTGTTTTAGTCTCCCTGTGCAACACATTGTATTGATTTGATGTTTGAAGATATTAACTCTGTGAAATCAGTCAAGGAGACATTAGATGATGCTAAGATGATCACATCATTCATTTACAATAGCCTCAAAGTGGTGAATTTAATGAAGCTATTTACCAGAGATAGAGATTTGTTGAGACTAGGCATAACACGGTTTGCCACCGAGTTTATTTCTATTGAAAGCCTTATTCGCTATAAGTAAGATTTGAAAAAAATGTGTACGACTACCGAATGGCGTGAATTCAACAAGGAAAGAAGTAGAAGTGTGCGAGATAAGATTTCTAATCTCATTCTAACTGACCGATTTTGGAAGAAGGCAAGAGAGGTCCAAAACATTATAGATCCTCATGTTAGAGTCTTGAAGATAGTGGATCAGGACAAGAAACCTACATTATCTATTATATATGAAGCTATGGATATAGCAAAATTGGCTATAAAGACATCAAATAAGAACTGGAAGAAGTACTGGGATATCATTGATAGAATATGGGAGGGACAATTGCATAGACACTTGCATGCTGCTGGTAATTTATTTGCCTAGAAATCATATTTGTTGACTAGAAATTGAAACTGTCATATTATAACAATCATGTGCTTACATTATTACAGCATATTTTTTAAATCCAACACTCCAATATTCAAAAAACTTTTCTACACATCCAGAAGTGAGAAATGGATTAAAGGTCATTAAAAGATTGGAGCCAGATTTGAATAAACAAGCAAGAGCTATTAATGAGGTAATAATAATTTATTTATTTCATCGATATAATGTTATGCAAATATTAACACTTGTGATGTGTATTCTCACAGATAAAATTATTTGTAGATGAAGTTGGAGAATTTAAAAGCTCACTGACTAGAAGAGCAGTGCAACAATCTCTTCCAGCTGATTGGTGGATTAATTATGGCGAAGAAGCTCCCAATCTGTAGAAAATTATCATTTAAGTTTTAAGCCAAACATGTTCTTCATCGGGTTGTGAAAGAAATTGGAGCACGTGGTCGTTGAATCATACAAAATTGCGCAACCGGTTGGTAATGAACAAGTTGCATAAACTAGTATTTGTGCATTACAATATGCGGTTGCGAGTAAGAAACTTGACATGCAAAAGCGACACTGATGATTATTACAACCCAATTGATCTGAACAATATTTTCAATGATGATATTTTGGATGAGTGAATTCGTGAGGGAGAACAGCCGATGTAACCACCAGATGACTTAGGTTGGTTGGATGAAGGTATTCGCCGTAGTGACGAAAGTGGCGGTGATGGCGGTGATGGTGACGGTGGTGGTGGCGGCGGTGATGACGGCGGTGATGGTGGTGATGGTGGTAATGATGAAGAGACTCATGGTGTTGGTGGAAGCCAACGAGGTGGTGCTATAACATGGGATTCAGAATATTATGCCACACAAGATATAGATCATGAAGGCCGTGCGGGGATTTCACAACAGCGTAGGCATTTGGATCGGTTGATCGATTTCAGTTCTAGCGATTATTCGAGTGGACATGATAACTACTCACATGGTCATCATAGCCTTGAAGGCCATTTACAGGAGTTGGGTTTGACATCTGGCCAATATTCTGACACTGATTATTCTAGCACTGGTAAATATTCTACTAGCAGCACTGAATATCGAGGTTTTGGGTATTATCACCATGGAGCTGATATTGCACAACCCCTACCGTCATATTACTCTAATAGTGGATCCTCTGACCAATCATCTCAGCCTACAAGATCTCACCCACAAACATATTATTATCCTTATGGAAACTATATGCCTGGTTTCAATACTTATCGCGGGGATGATAATGATGATTTTGTGCCTCCTCGTAATTCAATGTGAAAATGGCTATATTAGCATGTACTTATGAATTATTTTGTGCAATTTACTATATTATGCATGTATTTTGATATTTTTCTACCTACGACGCTTGTATTTATGATTTCACGTTACGTTTTGAGTACTAGGTAATATGTTTTGAATATGTGATACATGAATTTTAATATCTACATTTTTTTATGATTTGTCATGATTTTTCATAATTTTTTGGCGTTCTATGTAGCGTTTTTCGCGTATCGTCCGAGTCTGATCCGAGTCGCCAAGACCGATCCGTCTCGGTGTCGGCCGAGTCGGCGGCCGAGACTGAGACTTTGAACCATGGGAAGAATGATATGTTTATCATATAAGAAGTCTGAACCTTTATACTCCCAATATTTGTTTGTTTAATTTAATGGCGACATTATTAACAGTCTTTATTTGTTCTCAACTAACTTTATAAATATGCATGGACACTGGGTAAAATTCCCAGCATACTATGGAATTTTCCAATATTTAGACTTTATGCAAAGAACCACGCATAAAATTCTTAAGAGTCCTAATAGTATTTGGAGGCTTAGCTCCTAGTAATATTATGAGTTATGGTTTGAGTAGGATTTAGTCTTTTATGGTCTATTAAAGAGAAAATTGCTCATGACTTTATGTAATTGTATTTTATAATTCTTATGAATATCAATAAAGATGTAATCGTTTGTAGTTTAATATGGTATCAAAGCCTTGGTTTTTTTTTCAAAACAGCAACACCACTCGACGCGCTCTTACCATCTTTCTTCTTTCGATCATCTTTTTCTTCTTTTGAAACCCCTCTTGAAAAAGAAACCTCGTTACTGTACACGTGGGTATTGTTCATGCCTAATTTCCTTATCTGCATCTAGATTTGTTATCTAGAAGACTGAAACTGTCTTAGTTATATATCGTTATATCAATTTGATTTTGGTGATTTAAGAGTTGATTTCTATGTTTTTTGGCATTCTAAAAGCATTGATGGGTTTTCTTTAATCTTATTCTATTTGAATATTGTAGTTGTTCAATTGAGTTTGAAGATCTCTCAAAACTTTCTTTTTTTATGATCTTAAAGATCTCTCTGAATCTCCCTTTATTGAGTTTGACAATCTCTAAAAATCTTCTTTTCTACGGAGTTTGAGGATCTCTCAAAGGCTCCTCATCTATTAAGCTTGGAGATCCCTCGAAATCTCATGTTTTACTTTGTTTGAGGAACTCTCAAAAACTCTTGTTCTACTGAGTTTGAGGATATCTCAAAACCTCATCTTCTACTAAGCTTGGGATCTCTAAAAATCTCATGTTGTGAGTTTGAGGAACTCTCAAAAACTCCTGTTCTAGTGAGTTTGGGGACCTACCATAACCTCATTGTTTACTGACTTAAAAACTCATTTTCCACTGAGTTTAGAGATCTCTAAAATTCTAATCCTAACTAAGGAGATGAATATTTGACTTCCTGCACGATCTTCTCATAATGTAAGGTTCAGTTTTCAGTTTGGCCCAGCTGTAAGCTTGGTTTGTTTTGCAACTTCAGCATAAACTTCATAAATTCAGCAATTTGGCATTAGCGTCATTGCGTTAGCAATTGAGAATTTATTTTTAGCGCTCTATTATGTCAACATTTTGTTTTCCATTTTTAGCGCTCTATTTGCAGCTTTTCTCTACTCATTCCTATCGAGCAACATGGATGGTGGTAATACGACAAGATATAGAGGCTAAAGGCCTTAGTGAAGGCATATTGCTCGATAGGAATGACTAGAGAAAGTTGATCCATGTGCCCGATCTGGCGTAATTCTCTTTTGGTTCATGTAGGGGCCGTTTGTTTCGCGTAAAACTCCGTAATTCGTAAATGACTTACTACCCAGTTACAACTACGGCGTTTGTTTGGACCGTAATTCGTAAAAGACTTACGTAACTCAACTAACACTCACTTGCAACCCAGTTACCACTCACTTACAGCCCAGTTACAGTTAATTTTGTGGTCATACAAATTTGTAATATTTTTTTATATTAATATTAAAATTTTTTAATATTTAACTTTTTAATATTTATTTGCAGTATTAAAACTTTTAAAATCACCAAATAGTTAATTTTGTGGTCAACTTTTTCACTTACGACTTATACATTACGACAACCAAACACCGTAAAGTACAATACACTTTCCCACTTTACAATTTTATATTACCAACCAAACACCGTAAAATTTACATACATGTAACTCATTTACAATTGTAAAAGACTTTACCAATTACAACTACGAATTACGGCCAGTTACGACAACCAAACAGACCCGTAGCCTACCCCAAATACTTGGGACAAATGGCTTGGTTGTTGTTGCTATTTGTTTTATTTGTTTTATTTGTTTTCCATTTTTTGTAACAAACTCTCGAGAGTCCTAATAATTTATGGAATTTCTAGAGTCCTAGTAATATTATGAGTTATGGTTTGAGTACGACTTGGTCTTGTATGGTCTATATAAATATAAAGAGAGAATTGCTCGTGAGTTTATGTAGTTGTATGCTGTATTCTTCTCATATCAATTAAGATGTTGTTTTTCATAGTTTAACAAATACATTTAGTATTCAAATCATAATAATAGCTTCATTACATTTTTCTAATTTATAAGCTCATATTGATGTTTTGTTCGAGAAAGCCTCAAAACCAGATTCGGTTGTTGAGTTACAAAAAACAATAAATAGGAAAAGGAAAGAAGGAATCTTTTTTGAAAGATGTTTATTCATTCCTAATACTTATCTAATTTTCTTAATTTAGTTGTGTCCCATCTTCCCAGAGGCCGTTCTCCGGGTTCTAAGCAGTGTAAAACCGAAACCAAAGGGAATTGGAAGTGAAAGCAGGGCAGTGGATAACCTATGTTGTACCGACACAGGTTGCATGCAACTGTATCCCAGCCCAACGCATATCGGCATGTGTATCTGACACCTCCAATATGTGTCTGGTCTTAAACTAGCTTGGAGACGATTGGATTCAGGCTGACAGTGTTTAGTGTTTACAGTTTATTTGACTGGAAATTTAGAGTTAGAAGAAATTGTATTCATTCGATTTGTTGTTATGAACCCTGAGATTATACCAGGCGTCATTCTAATTTTTTATTATCTGGTCCACTACTTATCTGTACCCTAGATTTCTTTAAGATTTTGTCATATCCAGGTCTTTTTGAGTGTCTGTCCCATGTCCGGGTCTGTTCAACATAGGGAATAGGGGATAACATCCTAACAATAACTTTTTGCCTGGAAATGTTACATATCTATCCGGAGAACAAATAATACCAAATTGACTCATGCTGGTATCAAAAGTGTTACTGAATTTTTATGCGAGAGCACAATCCAGGCTCCAAAAGAATTACAACAAAAGATTTAGGGGCTGTTGTTTCCCCGCAAAAGACCGCAAAATCGTAAATCGTAAAACCTCTTTTCCATTTTCCGCTGTTTGTTTCGCTGCAAAACGACTTGCAAAATACAACTCTCATTTCCCACTTGCAGTTGCTATAGTTAAATTTGTGGTCATGTAAATCTCACTTTTACACTCACATTTTTCCACTTGCAATTGCTGCAGTTAATTTTGTGGTCATGTAAATTCCACTTGTAGTACACTTGCAGTCCCAAAGCAGTTACTTGACAATCAATATATAATTTAATATTATTAAATATTTAATATTTTTAATATTTTTAATAGTGTTTAATTTCTTATCTAATTATTTTATATTTGCATTTTTAGTCTTTTATTATTTTTAATATTGTTTTAATATTTAATATTTAATTATTTTAATTTAATATTTTTATTTAATATTGTTATTTAATACTTTATTATTTTATTAATATTTACACCAATTTCATATTTTATTTAGATTTAATATTTTATTAATATAACAATAATATGTTTTAATATAAAATTAGTATATATTTAATTTATTTTTTCTTAATATAAATAATTACTTTATTAATATTATAATATACTTTAAAATTATATTAATATTTTATTATGTTAATATAATAATATCATAATAATATTTTATTATTAAATTTATAATTATATTTTACTTTGTTTATTTTATATTTTATAATATTACAATATTATTATAATAAAATTTAATATTATAGTAATCTTAAGTATTTTATAATATTATAATACTATAACTATATTTATTATTTTCTTAAGATTTTTTTAATATTTATATTTTATTAGTATCCTTAAAATTTTATTAATATTCTCTATATTTTCTTAAAATTTTATAATTATTTATTTAGTTAATATTTTAGTAATATTTTACTAATTTTACTAATATTTTATTAATATTATTGTTATAATTAAAATATTAAAATTATTAATATTTTATCTCAAATTTATTAGTACAATTTAATTTTCAATAGTATATTTAATTTAATAGTATTTATAATATTTAAATCATTAATTTTGTGGCCAACTTTTCCACTTACACTTTTAAGTTAACAACCAAACACCTTAAAACATATATACTTTCTCATTCACACTTTCACTTTACCAACCAAACACCGTAAAACACAATATGCTTTTTCATTTACAATTTCACTTTACCAACCAAACACTGTAAAATACAATATATTTACTCTGCTACAGTTCACTTTTTCCATTCTCATTTTACGACTTACGACTTGCGACGTTTTGCGACGAAACAAACAGGGCCTTAGCTGAGCTCCAGTGCCAGGTTTTGCCAAGTATTTCAGAACCTCCATGCAATTTCATCTAATAGAAAAACGGTTGTTGTATTATTCTGTGTTAACAATTATACTTCATTGATTAGGATAAATGATCCACATAAACCATTCGTTGTTCAATTGATTTGAGAAAATAAAAGTCATAGAGGATTTTAATTGAGAATTTTACCAAATCACCAACCGTCATAGCACCACTCATTATGCCATAAGAACTCAACACCATTGCTGCTGAGAGACCTGTGCTAAAATTACATTTTGACCAAAGTTCAATGACGCAAGGCTGCTTTGAGTTTTTAGAGCAGCATCCTCATACCCTAGAATACAGAAAAGTTTGTGTATCAGATGATTAAACCAATATATATCCAGAAGCAAAATACAACTGTATTTATTGCAAGGATTTGAAAGGATAACATTAAGTTAATTGGATAGATAAGGACATAATATCACTAGCATAGATACTTCTATCATGAAGATGGAGACATGGACATGGACAGGACGCTCATTGAATGGTATCCTCACTTTTAAAAATATTTTTACTTTTAGATAATCTTGAAATGTCTTTTTGGCATTTCTCAAACACTTCTGATAAGCATTAGACACATAAAAATATTTTTTTTATTTTTAATAAAAAAACAAAATGCTTATGGAACTATTTTTTCATAATAGTTTTTATTAACAGACAGAAACTTCATTATGTTTCAACTGGAAATTAGAGATATCTCCTATCTCGGAAGATGAACACAGAAGTCAACAGCTATTGCCGATAAATCATAGATTTTTATTATATGAATGACATTTTAGTTAAATTATCAGATATCTGGGTTGAATTTTATTGTGGATTTTTGAAGAAAATTGATGCCTTGCAGTGATGCCATGTCATGTTCTGGTCTTTTAGTATTTCCAATGGAGACATGTCCATTTGCATGCTTGAAGCATGTGATAATATTGATTATACAAAATTTGTTATCATAACTGAGTAGTTGCATCAGTATATTTTTGATTTAGAACGGTGCCACTTGAAATACACCTAGAGGGGGGTGAATAGGTGTATTAGCTAATCTATGATAAATGATGTGGAATCAAAACTCAATTGCAACACAGTATGTGTAACCAAAGAGTGTAGCCGAATTCCCGGTTAAGGGCTCTGGACTATCTCCTCGAGATTCCTCTAAATTAAGAGTTGAGGTGCTACATGAAGCTTTCTTGGTTCAACACAAGTATGGGCACACACAACTATATCTAACATATGAATATAAACAATTTAAAGCAATGTAAGATATAAGAGAGATAGAGTTAAGAGATAGTGATCAAACGCAAACAACAAGATATGTTTCAAGGTTCGAGCCACTACTCTATGTTTCCGCCTTCACACAGAAGGATTTCACTATGTTCATACAGGACCTTCCACAAAGGGACCTCCACTGAGAAATTACAACTCTACACTTGGAGTACACTATTCCTCTCTCAAACACAATCACATTTACACAAGAGGGATAGGCACAAAGCCAAAACACAATCACCTCTACACAAGAGGGATAGACACAAAGCCAAATCTCAACCACAATCACCTCTACACAAAAGGGATAGGCACAAAACCAAAGCAAAAGAAAAGATTACAATCTTGGTGATCCAATGATCACAAACAACACTTGGTGATCACAATAGATTACAAATAATTTTCCTCACAAAAACAAGATCCTATAGATAGGATTAGAGATGATAGCTTAAGTGTGAGAAAATAAAGTGTTTGAAAAAGAAAATAACAAAGAAAAATCTTGAGAAAAATACTAAATAGATTTGTAAAGAAAGATCAAAACCAATTTCCCAAAGACTCTTTTCATTGATTTTTCCAACACTTTTAAAACAAATAAAAGATAAATCTTTTTGGCTCAAGAACTCTTTTAAAACTTGCTGCAAAACACTAGAAAAGATGAGAAGAAAGGCTCTTGAAAATCTTGTTTAAAACAACTCAAGAGAAGCCCTTTATATGGCCCTCAAGAATATAGCCGTTGGCAGCCAGAAAAGGTCAAAATTGACCTTCCGGTCGACCGGCCAACGGTCATATTTCTGACCGTTGAGCCTCCAGTCGACCGCCCGGTCGACCGAGACTAGCCTGTCGGTCGACCGCCCAGTCGACCGGCACTACCGAGAGTTAGGTAGTTACAGTCGGTCGACCGTCCGGTCGACCGGCCTTGTAGGCTGGCCTTGTGCACGTTCTCGCGCACATCGGTCGACCGGTCCAGTCGACTGACCTCTGGTCCGATCGACCGTCCGGTCGACCGCCAGAAGGCTCAGAAACCGGGATAATAGGTTATGAAACTTAGTCTTTTAACTTCTATAAAATCCCATAAAATCTCATAAATTTCACAAAAATCAGTTCTTATAAATATTTGAAGAACAAATATGTGTGATCAAAAATCAACACATATTACAAACAATTTAAACTATTTTTGTGATATAGAAATTAAGCTTTAACACAAAAACCGTATTATCCAAAACTTGGATTTTGAAATGAAAATCCGTTTTCTTTAAAACTTATATAAATACAAAAACATGATATTGAAACACATTTGAAGTATATTGTGTATGGATAGAATCCAATATACATGTAAATAATATATCTATGTTTTTGACATGAAATCCAAAATAAGTTTTGTTAAATACAAAACTCTTAAACACATGAAATAGAATCATCAAATTAAGTTTTTCTAAATATATGAAGCATAAATAAATGAAATCTAATATATATTAAACCATGTAAACTTGTTTTAATTCTATCTATTCATGAAAACCATATATGTGTGTGTGTGTGAACTTGAAATTCAAAATCGGTTAAACCAAAAACCAAACATATTGAACTTGTGTGTGTGTGTGTGTGAACTTGAGCATATCAACACTAGTCTATCTTACACAAGATCTAAACACAACTAAACTAAATACAAACCGAAGTCTTCTTGTAGAACTCTTTCTCCAAGCCGACTCGATCCAAACACGATCTAACGAGCTTGACTCCAACCGAGTGCTAAATGCGATCTTGACGCGCAAGCTCTTGAATCTACATGTGTTAGCTCCAAAACTCCTTTTTTGAAGCTAAGCATCTACGAAGATCTTGATAGTAAATCTGAAACTATATAAACACAAGATCATTAGTACTATAACTACATGAGTTAATCATCATCAAAACTAGAGTGATGGGCCTTTGGGCCAACAATCTCCCCCTTTTTGATGTTGACAAAACTCATGGAGTTATATATGCATGGATTAAAGATAAGCTTCATAGAAGCTCCCCCTTAACTCATGCATAGCAATAAATAAATAAATATTCAATGAAATGCATAAACTAAACAAAACATATATGCATAAATACTAATATTAAGCATACATATATAAACTCACTAAATTCTTCTCCCCCTTTTTGTCAATTCATCAACAAAGGGTGGAGACAATCAAACAATAAATATGTATATACGATATACATTCATGAAGAGGAGAAAAGATAAGTTAGCTCCCCCTGTATACATGCATTACATGGAGAATGGATGACTAAACTCTAACCACATAAAGCATAATATACAATGTATAAGCGGAGATGTTAAGCTCCCCCTACACACGTGTATCACATAAGGAAGAGAGGTCAAGCTCTACTATATGTGTAATACACTTCAACATGAAACTATATATAGAGATGTTAAGCTTCTCTTGCATATAGACAATATATATCAACAAATTTTGAAACCACTTTTAAAACAAATTTTTGAAATTTCTTGAAGTCAACAAAATGAATTATGATACCAATTGAAATTAAATTGTAGTTGACAAAAACAAATGTTGATACCACTTGAAAAAAAATTTAAGATACCAATAGTAAATTTTGATACCAATTGAAATGAAACATGAAATATATTTTGATACCAAATAAATACCAATTGAAATATCAATTATAACACCAATTGAAATGATTAGCAATTGAAATACCAATTGAAATCAATGTATAAACTTGTAAAGATATCAATTAACATTTAGAATAAAATCAAGCTTAACATAAACATAATTTGTGCTTTAAACATGTAAAGACATTGTAAAACAAGCACAATCAAATCATATATGAGTATGTATGAAAATGAAAATACCAATTGAAATTGATACTAATTGAAATTTGAAGCATACATATATAAGAAAACATATAAGAGTATACAAAAATGAAATAACTTGAAGCATGTGTATTACTCATACCTACCACCCTATTCACGCACAAGTTCAAAAGATATTCAATAAGGATATATAAGGCATGGTCGCCCATCCAACCGTCCTTGGAAGGTAAGGGTTTTCAAAAATCATAATTTGAAAAATATATTAGCATAGTTTGAAAACTCTACCAATTTAAGAATAAATAACTAGTTTAAAGTAATTTTTAAAAAACTAACTAAAGATCCTTCAAACATGAAAACAAATCATATATCTCATGAAGCATGCGTTTTACACAAAATTGACACTCAAGATTTATAAAGCTCATATAAAACTTTTAAAACAAAGTCACGAGTAAACACAAAAAATGTGAGTTCACAAGAATCATGTGGATAGCATATTCATGAAAATAATCAATAGGTTCAAATCAAACATGAAATTCTTTTATCAAAAATATGATAATCATCAAAACTAAAATTTTCATCAAAACTCAACAGGCATCAAGGTATATATATGTTTTTGTTGAAACTAAAAGTATACATACATATCCCAAACATAAACGAGTCCAAAAAAGAATTTTGCATGAAAAGCTAGTGACTCTAGGATAGACATGTATCTCTAATAGTTTTAAATAAAAATATCATATACATGAAGATAAACTTATTTTTATGAAAACAAGTACAAAAATAGGGAATACATATTAAGAAGTAAGAATCATCAAAACAAGGTTATACATGTACATCTAATGGGTACAAGTCAGCAATAAAGCACAAACATATAATAATCAAATGTAGCTCACCAGTTGTACAAGTATAAACACAAGTTTTAATGAAAACTATATCTAAACAAGTAATCAAAAACATGAAGTGCAAACTCATAAACAAACATGATCACTAGGGTAAATATACGTGCTTTAGAGCTAGGATATACACAATAGCTAAACTATAGTGAGAGCATAAAAATAATAATCCATATAAATATGGGTGTATCTCAAATACTATTTATGTATATCTCAAGTCTAATTAACATTACATTTAACATAAAAAACATGAAAAACAAGAAAACCAATACATGCTAAAAGTCAATCAATGAGAGCGCATGTAAATAAATTAAGGAGTTAGAGATAGTTACCAAAACCAATAGGGCTAATCTCTACGTCTCCAAACCATGGTGGTCCTCCCACCAAACATCCATGAAGGTGATGCATCTAATGTAGTGTCCATCAAGCTCAAACGCATCCACCATCAAGGCACCAATACCCTCACGTCAAGTGAGAGCCTACACCTATATAGGGTGAATTTGGTACCCATATCTTTTTGGGTCCATGAGGGTTAGCACCTTTCCTAACCCAAACAAATTTGTTTGCAAAATTTGAATTATGTATTCTATCATAACAAAACTTTGTAAGGTGGCCCTTACGTACACAATATGTACAAGTGTACACATGAGCATACATAGAATCATGTGTGTGAGCATGATGAGCATGTGTATGCCGTGTTTTGTGTGCATGCATATGAGGAGCATATTTCTTGCGAAACATGGATTCCAATTGTGTGTGGTTCTTGGCACATTGGCTCAAAGTGGAGCTCAAACAGTCTACACTCTTCTTCAACATACATATATCATTTTCAACATTAGAAGAAGATATGGAGCATGCAATAGAAACACAAGATAATGAAGCTATAATAGCATGACAAACATGAGAGTCTAAATCATTTTTCAAAGAAACTTTTTCTAAAGAAATGCATTCTAATTCTTTAGAAATTAAAACAATTTTGTTCCTAAAAGAATCGTTTTCTTTTAACACAAAATCAAGTCTTAAAGACAAAACATCATTATTCTTTAAAACAATATCAAAATCATTTTTATTTTTCAAAATTTTATTTTCTTTTAAAACAAGGTCAAGTTGGGTTTTCAAGGAATCTCTTTCACTTGAAATCGCAACCTTCTCTTGCAAAACTATATCAAGTTTAGAAAACAAATTTTTGTTTTCTTCTTTTATTCAAAACTTTTCTTTTTCAAAAGTTTGTATTTTTCAAGCAAGTTTTCACAAATAAGGAAAGCTCTTCATTTAATGCATGGGCATCCATACTATCATAATCATCATTAAAAGAGCTAGCACCATCATTTAGATGAGCATCCGAATGTACCTCAAGGGAGTCATTCCCTTGGACCATGTAGAAAGCTTCGTCGGACTCATCTCCACTAGATTCTTTCTCCACATTGTTTGTCGTTTGTAGCTCGGGAGAGGTCAATGCAAAAGCGGAATCACAATGAGAAATCATACACAAATATTCTTTGCTAAGAGTATACTTTAGTGTATCTAAGCCTTGTGCATTAGCCTCAATGTACTTTTCATTACCAAAATAAGTTTTCTTGGCAGTGGCAAGATAGACATAAAAACAATGGCTTTTAAATAAGCACTCATTCTAAACTTCCACACATCGATGTTAGAAACATCAAACATGAGAGGGGCAAGGCGATCATGAGTGTATAAACTATATGTGTACAAATGCAATTACTAGATTAGCTATCCAAAATCACACTCCTAGGGGGTTAAACCTAATATCAGGAGCGTAGGCTCTGATACCAATTGAAATACACCTAGAGGGGAATGAATAGGTGTACTAGCTAATCTAATGACAAATTATGCGGAATTAAAACTCAATTGCAACACACTATGTATAACCAAAAAAGTGTAACCGAATTTCCGGTGAAGAGCTCTGGACTATCTCCTCGAGATTTCTCTAAATTAAGAGTTGAGGTGCTATATGAAGCTTTCTTGGTTCAACACAAGTATGGGCACACACAACTATTCTAGCATATGAATATGAGCAATTTAAAGCAATGCAAGATATAAGAGAGATAGAGTTAAGAGATAGTGGATCAAACACAAACAACAAGATATGTTTCGAGGTTTGAGCCACTACTCTACGTCCCCGCCTTCACGCAGAAGGATTTTCACTATGTCCACACAGGACCTTCCACAAAGGGACCTTCACTGAGGAATTAAAACTCTACAGTCTACACTTGGAGTACACTACTCCTCTCTCAAACACAATTACCTCTATAAAAGAGGGATAGGCACAAAGACAAAATACAATCACCTCTACACAAGAAGGATAGGCACAAAGACAAATCTCAACCACAATCACCTCTACACAAGAGGGATAGGCACAAAATCAAAACAAAAGAAAAGATTACAATCTTCGTGATCCAATGATCACAAACAACACTTGGTGACACAATAGACCACAAACAATTTTCCTCACAAAAACAAGATCCTATAGATAGGATTAGAGATGATAGCTCAAGTGTTAGAAAATAAAGTGTCTAGAAAAGAAAATAACAAAGAAAAACAATTGAGAAAAACACTAAATAGATTTGCAAAGAAATATCAAAACCAATTTCCCAAAGACTCTTTTCTTTGATTTTTTCAACACTTTTAAAACAAATAAAAGATAAATCTGATTGGCTCAAAAACTCTTTTAAAACTTGCTGCAAAATACTTGAAAAGATGAGAAGGCTCTTGAAAATCTTGTTAAAAACAGCCCAAGAGAAGCTCTTTATATAGGCCCTCAAGAATATAGCCGTTGGCAGTCAGAAATGGTCAAAATTGACCTTCCGGTCGACCGGCCAACGGTCATATTTCTGATCGTTAGAGCCTCCGATCGACCGCCCGGTCGACCGAGACTAGCCTGTCGGTCGACCGCCCAGTCGACCAACATTACCGGAGAGTTGGGTGGTTACAATCGGTCGACCGCCCGGTCGACTGGCCTTGTAGGCTGGCCTTGTGCACGTTCTCGTGCACATCGGTCGACCGGTCCGGTCGACTGCCAGAAGGCTCAGAAACAAGGATAATAGGTTATGAAACTTAGTCTTTTTAACTTCTATAAAATTCTATAAAATCTCATAAATTCCACAAAAATCAGTTCTTATAAATATTTAAAGAACAAATATGAGTGATCAAAAATCAACACATATTACAAACAATTTGAACTATTTTTGTGATATAGAAATTAAGCTTTAACACAAAAACCGTATTTTCCAATGAAAACTTGTTTTCTCCAAAACTTATATAAATACAAAAACATGATATTGAAACACGTTTGAAGCATATTGTGTATGAATAGAATCCAATACACATGTAAATAATATATTTATGTTTTTGACAAGAAATCCAAAATAAGTTTTGTTAAATACAAAACTCTTAAACACATGAAATAAAATCATCAAATTAAGTTTTTCTAAATATATGAAACATAGATAGATGAAATCTAATATACATTAAACCATGTAAACTTGTTTTGATTCTATCTATTCATGAAAACTATATATATATATGTGTGAACTTGAAATCCAAAATCAGTTAAACCAAAATCCAAACATATTGAACTTGTGTGTGTGTGTGAACTTGAGCATATCAACACTAGTCTATCTTACATAAGATCTAAACACAACTAAACTAAACACAAACCGAAGTCTTTTTGTAGAACTTTTTCTCTAAGCCGACTCGATCCAAACACAATCCAACATGCTTGACTCCAACCAAGTGCTAGATTCGATCTTGACGCGCGAGCTCTTAAATCTATACGTGTTAGCTCCAAAACTCCTTTGTTGAAGCTAAGCACCTACTAAGATCTTGATTGTAAATTTGAAATTATATAAACACAAGATCATTAGTACTATAACTACACGAGTTAATCATTATCAAAACTAGAGCGATGGACCTTTGGGCCAACACCACTGTGCCTGCACATTTTATTAAAATTCATCTGTTTGCATATTAGTTTTAACTATTTTCCTACCCAAGATCGTTTTGTTGTTGAAATGCAGCGAAGTTTTATTCTATCACTGATTTTTGACTCACTCGCATCATTGTTTCACATCATTTTGGTATCAGAGCATGGTTAGGGTAGGATTTGCATCACGTAAGCATTTGTTAGAAAATTTTACTACTTTCTTGCATTAAAAAAATCATCTAATTTAGATTTGCATCTCTTTATCTTAGTTAGATTTTGTATAGCCCTGCAGCGATCACTCATATCTGTTAGGAGAGTCTAGCAAATCTCACACCACCCCAATGGATCCACAGCAGATGGCAACAATGTTTACTGAGATAAATGCTAAGCTACAAGCCCTTAAGACATTCAACGAAAGGCTGACCAAAGTAGAAGCCATGCATGAACCACCTCACCCACAGCTGATCAAACCCAACGAGAAACAACTAACGTAACAACATCAATAACTCATCCAATCCCGATGCTCAATATCTGAAAAGCATCAAGATCGATGTTCCCAACTTTGACTGACGTCATGATCCACAACTTTTCATAGACTGGACACTCCAACTAAATAGGTATTTCACATGGTAAGAACTCATTAAGTCTGAAAAAGTTAAGTATGCTGCAATGAAATGTCTAACCAAGCTAGTCAGTATTGGACCAACCTAGAAAACAAGCGTGTAACCTGAGGTCAACCACATGGGATAAGATGAAAGAAGAGTTAGAGACGAAGCATGTGTCATCATCGTTTAGTGCTCGTCTCATGGACAATTGGCATCAATACACTCAAGGCAATAAATCTGCGAAGGAGTATGTCGAGAAATTCGATGAATTTCTCATCATATGCATACCCTCCATAAGAAAGGTGAAGCTCAAATTCTTTCTAGATTCAGAGCCGGACTTAGAGATGACTTTCGAACTGAACTGTTAGCTAGAGGAATCAATGAATTAGAGGCAGCGTACGCGTTAGTCCAAAATCTAGATTCTTCTAGGACCAATCACACTTTCAAGAGTCACGATTATAGGGCCTCAGTGTCTAAACCTTCCCCATCTCCCCAACTCAATAGATCTAGTACCCAAACTCTTTCACATAGGGATGACATCAAGGATAAGAGTCTTAAACGGGACAACAGAAACAAGAGCCCCGAGTCCTCCAAAGTTAGTTCCACAACTAAGTGCTACAAATGCCAAGATTACAGAGACTTAACTATCAGTTACCCTAGTCTCGTTAGAATCACCATTATAGATGGAACACCCAACGAAGCCACTGAGTCAGACTTTGATGTGTACATTTTTAAGGGAGAAGATTCTGAAACTGACGAAGAGCCCACAAGTGATAATGTTGGTCCCAATTGTATTAATCAAACACCATCAACTCACTTGTCTGTTGTTAAATGTGTCTCCTCCCCATTAGCTGAAAAAGACAATTGGAGAAAAAGTGCTACCTTCCACACGTCCACCAAAATTAAAAATAAGAGTTGTAAAGTGATTGTGGACAATAGAAGTTGTATCAACGCAATATCATCCAAGTCGCTCGAATATCTAGGATTAGAGGTTGTACCCCACCCCCACCCATTTAAAGTGTTTTGGATCGACTCCACGGCACTTGAGGTCAAACAACAGTCTTGTTCCAGTTAATTTCAATCATTACAAAGACAATATTTAGTGTCATGTGATCACTATGAACGTGGGTCAAGTCATATTAGGTAGGGCATGCTTGTTCGACAAAAATGTCACTATGTACGGTCGATCTAACATGTGTCAATTTTATGATGAGGGTAAGCAGATTAAGCTACTACCCTTGAGACCCAAGACTGAACAGCCCAAGCAGACATCCATTTTGGCTTTGCTGCCAACTCCATCTTTTTCACCTCTAATTGCTATTATTCCTTCTCTATCTTTCACTAATCATGCATACCCTGTCCGCAAGATACTTCCTCCCTTATTGCTGACACCATCTAGCTATAACGCATTCGAGTCTGCATTTGCATCACACAAACACGTGCACAAACTACACAACAAGATCAGTGAAAGAAAGAGCAATGTGAAGCCTACTTTATGAACTGACCATAGAAAAATATTTAAAACTTTTAATGTAGGCGATTATGTGATGGTTCGGATTTATCCGAAACAGTTTCCTTGGAGAACTGTTAAGATGTGACATGTCCGCGGTGTTGCACCTTTCAAGATCTTAATTAAATTGAATTGCAATACTTATGTTATAGATCTTCTTAGAGATTATGGCATTAGTTGTAATTTCAATGTTAATGATCTAGTGAATTACAAGGATTTTGATTGTAACTCATTGATTAATAAACTTCCCCTAAGCTATTTTCTGAGAGCTCCTTAGTACACTCTAAAATACTTGTCTCGTTACAACAGAGACTTGATAAAATTTTAGAGGATGAGACTATCGCCACCATATCTGGTGGAGCTCACAGGTACTTGATCCGTTGGAAAGAAAAAGGCACCAATTGTTGATACACAGCCAGATCGAGGTGATTTGCAGTGGATTAATTCACTACAGCATGAGAGCACTCTTCCACACATGACTCGACGAGGTCGAGTCTTCTCCCACTGGGGGAGAATGATGCAGGCATCCAGAGCTGAAGAAAACAAGAGCACATGCCCAGTTTGATTCCTGCAGAAGACTATGATGCATGTTCCTTTTATTTGTATTTTGGATTTTTATTAGGAGTTGAAACTTTTATTTTATTTGTAATAGTTTAATCCCACATCTGGAATATCAGAAAACTGGATTGTGTTAAGTCTATTTATAGACTATGATTAGTTGGAATTTTAATGATGAATTTTGATTAAAGTTTTTTTGTGAGTTAAATTCTCTCAAATTGTGTTTAGGATCAATTTCCTAATTATAATCTCAAAACCCTAGTCCCCACTTTAATCTCTCTCCTCTCTTTACTGAGCCGCCACCACTTCTCTCAATCTTTGTTTCTCCTCTCATTCTCTGTCCCACAAGCAGAGAGCCAACCTCCTCCCTCTCTTTGCTCCTTCCTCTCCCTTTCTCTTCCCAGACAGCCAACAGCATCACCATCACCCTCATCCTCTGCCTAACCCGCCACCTACAACCCAACTTACCCAAGATCTCCCGGCCGTTACTCTCCCTAACTGAACCCAACAACAAGCATCAGCCATCTTCATCACCATCCTCCTCTTCTTCATCTTCTTAAACATCGCAACCACGCCCCCACCAGATCCTCTGTCTTCTCTCCATCTCTCTATGTTCTTGTCGCTGCCAAAGGGAATACCACCCTGACCTTCTCCGTCATCCACCACAATCCCCTCTCCCTTCCTCGCTCTCGTCAACGAACCCAACGCCCACACAAACCCACCTCCCCTCTTTCCTTCTCTGACTGCCCTCGACACTTTCTCCTCAGCCCTCGCCCTCGGTCGCGTCTCCCACAACTGTCCAAGTGTCGTCGGCTTCAATCCCCACCTGCGACACGGCAAGGAGAAGAAACCCATTAGAACTGAGTTGGAGAAGAAGTTCAAGCGGATTTCAAATTCAAACAAACACGACCCGATCCCGCATCAAAAGAATAGAGAAAAAAGATTCGGATTTAAGTCATTAAACCCGCGAGCTACAGTGTTATACCTAACCTGGTTGCTTCAGTAATGGGTCCAGTCGCAAAATACACCCGTTAGCAGCATCTCATCATCGAGCCGTAATTTCCACATCTGGAGTCCGATTCAGACGATCTTCGAGGCGTTTCAATCGTGACGACGAGATCTTCGCATCAACATCCACTAAAGGTCACTGAGATCCCTGTGATCCTCAGTAGGTACGTTTTTCTTAACACGGTCTCTTATTTGTGGGTTGATAACTATTTTCTACAATTTTATCGATTTTATCTGCTGCCACCATACCGTGAGAATGTGAGATTCTGCCGCCTTGTGTTTGTTGATCATAATATTTATTATACAAGCTTTACCATCGTAGTTGAGTAGTTGCATTAGTACATTTTAGATTTAGGACGGTACCACTGTGACTGCACATTTTGTTAAAATCTATCTGTTTGCATATTAGTTTTAATATTTTCCTATAGCGAAGTTTTATTCTATCACTGATTTCTGACTCACACACATCACCGTTTCACATCACGCATTTTTCGCTGGAAGTCTATGAATGTTTCTTAAAGTTAAACGCGTAAGTCATTGGCTATGTGGTATCATCCTTTCATATATCAAACTATCAATAATAAGTGTCTAAGTAAATAAGAAGAATGTAGCATAAATAAAAACAATGAGAAGGGCAAAACTAGAAAGGATAATTTGATGAATGAGTATTCTGGAAAAGTGCTGAGTTGCACTGATCAAAGAAAAAGTAATGAATCAACTAAGATGGTATGGGAAAATAGAATAATGAGCTGATGCCCTGGTATAGGTAATTGAATTTGTTAAAACGTTTATGGATAAGTGGGCATGATCTAACTTAACCAGTTAATCTGGATAGCAGTCATCAAAAGGATGAAAGAGTCGTACCAAGGAACAATCTAATTTAACTTGAATATTAGCCATCAAAAGGATTAAACAGCTTTACTAAGGATCAATGAAGGACTCATAAGAATGAAGCCAAAAGGATAGGTGAAAATTTGGTAGTTATTATTAGAGTGTGTAAGGGTATTCTTATATTTTTCCTATTTATTTCTCATCTATAAAGAGAGGCAAACCCAACTAGGATTAAGCTGTGTATTCCCAAAACCCTAACATGGTATGAGAGTGGTTCCTTTAGGTATCATGAAATCCCTCCTCCATCGCCACCTGCTCCTCCATCATCATACATCAACTTTCTGACCCTAACTGTCATCTAAGAAGCCCTAGCCACCACCCATCTATCTTCTTATCTTTTCTTCATATCTAATGTGATCTGAATTGAATTTAGATTTGCAAAAAAAGTTCATTGTTCATCACGACAGTACCGAGTGTACTATTCATAGTGAACAGAATCGCATGTATTGTTCATAGTGAACAGTAACAGTAGATATTGATCATCTCTAACACACTAACCAACCATCTCCTTCATAAAAAACCTACACATCTCCATGCTCCAAAACCCTAATTCATCGTCAATTGTCACCTCCTCTGATGCCTTTTGCCATCAACTGATGTTGTCACAACAGATAGTGTTATCAGTTGCTTCTGCCGCGGCTGATTTCTACTG
This sequence comes from Agave tequilana, assembly GCA_038442645.1. Lineage (NCBI taxonomy): Eukaryota > Viridiplantae > Streptophyta > Magnoliopsida > Asparagales > Asparagaceae > Agave > Agave tequilana. The sequence goes on along the minus strand of JAVJIF010008936.1, from coordinate 20,487 downwards.
TAGCCAATTGATTATGGCATCAATACTAATGTTGTCTTCATATACTACTGTTATAGTTATATTCATTTATTGTTGTTGATGTCTGCTTCATCTACTGTGGGGTATGTATTACTACTAAGTATTGAGTTTGAGGATCTCTCAAAGTCTCTAATTTATTAATTTATTGAGTTTGAGAATCTCTAAATCTTTACTTTTACTGAATTAGAGGATCTCTAAAATCCAAACCTCATTCAAGGAAATGATATGACCTTTCATGCAATCTTTATCCAAGTGTTTTATTCGACTCAGTCAGTTCGCTTAGGAATGTAGCTTTGATATCAACATCAATGATTCAGCAGATTGGTATCAATGTTAGCAATTTAGTTTTTGTTTTTGAATAGTTTTAATATTTATTTCTCAATTTTTTGTTTAAAAAAACTTTATTTAGTAGTCTTTATATCAAGCAGAGCATGATTGGTATCTATGCTCCACCTTGAGGGAGAATATTAGAGTACGAAGGGAATTCTTATATTTTCCTATTTATTCCTCATCTATAAAGAGAGGCAAACACAATCTCGGGTTAAGCTACCTATTCCTAAAACCCTAACAGTTAATAGTTAATTAGCTTGATTGATGGCTTCTTAAGGAGCCAGGTAGGCATTCTAAATCGGAATGACTTAATAATAAAAGGATCAAACAAGATAGATCCCCAAATATCAGTGATTATATTAAGTCAGCAGTTTTCTACACTCTGCTTGCCACCGGACATTTTTTTCTCAATAAATTTTACTTTACTTTCAGCTAGATATAAACAGCTTATCACCACAGCAACTTTAGTGTTTCGAGCACTATTTAATCCTAACCAACCAACAAAATTTGTGGCAAAAATTATATGAACAATAAAATGAGAAAACATCAGATAAATGAATTGTTTTTATGTCGATGCTCGGTTCATTGAAGAAAATATGTAGTAAAGGCCAATTGCCAACTCTTTATATGAAGCAAAATAAGATAGATGTTTCCTATTGATGTCCATGAAACTAGTTCTTACGTCTTAGATTTGGGCTCCCTTTGCGTGCATATTTCCAAATTTGATAGCATTTTCCAGTAGTGAGGATCAACTTTACAGGTATAGGTTAGTAGATCGATGTTCAGCCTTCATACTATTTCCTCCAAAATTTTATTAATATTAATTGTTGGAATTATTAGCAACAGAGGACCTGTAACCTTAGTCATCGCATCAATACACCAGACTTCTAATAGTGAACCAAACAATTCACTAGGGAAAATTTTAGAACAAAATTGCAAAATTCTGCATATATATCACCAGATAAAAAGTATGTAGAAAACTGTGATTTACAAGCATATATCAAAAACTTTGGAAGATTTACCAACTTACTTTTTAGATAAACATCATATTTTGTGACTTCATACGATTCATTGTTGAAATACTTTACAGTCTGGTAATATCAAAAGACATAGCATGAGAAAAATAATTCAAAGTACAGTTAAATACAAAAGATTTTAAGTATCAACAAAAGAACAGGAACTAAGGAATTCTTCACCTCATAGTTTAGCAACGAGTCAATTGCTCTTGAGCTAGCATCATTGTCAGCTTTATTCATGACCTGCCTAAACTTAGTTCGCCACTGAAAAAAGCAGGAAACTTTAATAAAGTAAAGTAGCTCCCCAGTGTGCGCTAAATTTGCAAGAAGAAAAGGTCATTGTTCAGCAAAGATATGCAAAAACCAATCCAAGAATCATAGTTAGTGATGGGGATCAAAGAGCCACCAGAAGCCAAAAGAAAATTTCTTTGATCGGATTTCAGTGTATAAGTTTTAGTTTTTGAGTTTGTTTCATGTCATTAGGTATTTTTATTTGACTTTTAGATATTTTCCGTAATTGTTTTGGATGTTTGAAGCCTATTTTCAACTAGGGATATTTTGTTTTTTCAATTCGACCCTATGAATATATTTCTAGGGTTGTCGGCTTGTCATGCAGGATTATTCAATTGAAAATTATTATTTTTAAGGAGAAAGGATTTCCTCTTCTAATGTGATCTATGGTTGGCTTAGTTTTGGGTGTGAAATCCACTTCTAGTGTGAGTCAGATCTAAGGTGTGAAACCACTCAAATCAAGATAAGAAGTCATTTTATCTTTCTACTCTTTCCTAATTTTTTCATTTGTTTTGTAGTAAAAGCGTAGCCCATCAAATAACCATAAATTGAACCTATTTAAAACTAAATGAAGCTTTAAACTAAAGTCTTTGTTTTGTTGTTGTCTAATCTGTTCAGATCTGAAATCTGAACCTAAACATACCATATTTGACATTGTTTGATCAGTTTTCTTTCACAAAACAGGCCCTAAACTAATTCTCAAACCCTCCACCACATCAAGTAATCCTATATTTCAATTTCATCTCAAAATCCTCTAATACCCTAATTCTTGATAATTTATTTAATTATTCTAAACACATAAATGGCAAGAATCAAGCTTCCTTGTCATATTTCATAATTAAGATATATATATATATATATATATATATATATATATATATATATATATATATATATATATATATATATATATAGGGAGTTGATTCCCTAAGAACTGTTCTCTCTGTGAGAACTTTCACGTGAGTCGTTAGATCTGATAGATCAAATCAAATAAAACCAAACATTTATCAGATCCGACGGCCCACATAAAAGTTCTCACAGAAATACGTGAGAACGATTCTTAGGGGATCAACTCACTACACACACATACATACATATATAATATACTTTAACAAAAATAATGTAATTAGTTGCTGAGAGTCGTAATCAAATATGAGGTTTTCATAATTAGAGTCCTAATAAAATATGATGTATGAATTAAGAACAATTAGAAACTTAGATGAGATTAAGATTCTTATTGGCCTATAAATAAACCTAGAGAGTTTTTATTCACAAACAAAACAAATAATAAAAGAAATTCGAAGAATTTCGGCAAGAAAATAGGGTTTTAAGTCTGAATCAATTCAATGACTTTCACATCATGAGGTTAATTCTTTCTTGATTAATCATTTTATGGTTCAATTTATGTACTCAGAATTTGATTAGTGTTAATTAGAAGATTTTATGTTAATTTGAATCATTTTTAAGTATTTTATATTAATTTTGAATCAATTGTCAAGTAACAGAAAGCTACTTAACCTATGATATTAAAAAGATGGAAAATCAAAAAATAAATAAATATTAATAATAATAATAATAATAACGAAGACTGTTGGCGGTTAAAAATTGACAGCGGGTGGCATCAAACAGCGAGGAGGCCGGAACCACCAATAGTAAGAATTTTGTTGTTGCTTCTACTTTTCTTTTGATGCAACTTGAGAGGTGCTGACGGGAAGGAGTAATTATAGGAAAGAAATTTATAGTTAACAATGAGCAAAACATTTTGAGACTAATTTTAATATTAATTTCAATTGCTTTGTATTAATTTTATGTTCAATTTTATATGTTACTAAATTTCAAAGCAATGGATAAATTTTTTATAAGAAAACTGAAACCAAATGAAAGTTCAAGAACAGGGGGGGAAGTGTCATTCAACCTTTGCCCAAGTGCCCAAGCGCTTTTACAACTGACAAAGATCTGAACCTTCATTAAAACAGAGGCGTATTGAGACTAATTTGGAAAAACTTTCGGTGGATCCTGAGTTAAGAAAATCAATATATGATAAAGACACTTCTCATACAGAGCAACACTAAAAAAGAACATATTTGCAAAAAGGTCCTTGCCAACCTCGCATGGATGAAGATGACTACCCTCAAACGTTATTTAATAATAAATATCAGCGATTCAATCCAGCTTGGTTTGACATGTACCCGAATTGATTGGAGTATAGTGCGAAAAAAGATGCAGCATTTTGCCTATATTGTTATCTTTTCAAAGGTCAAAATGAGCAATATGGTCGAGTCTGGAGATGCATTTACTATAGAAGGATTCAGCAGCAAAATTGAAAGCTCATGTTGGAGGCCCTAATAGTTCTCACAATTTAGAAGTAGAGAAGAGAGAACTTGTTACGACAAGACCAACATATTGATAGTGTAATCTCAAAGAGTTCAAAACTCATTCGAGTTCAATATTAGACTTGGTTGAATGCCTCGGTTGATTCTATTTGTATCTTTTGCGGAAAGATTAGCTTTTCGTGGATATGACAAATCTTACAATTCTAGAAATTGAGGTAACTTTCTAGAGCTTTTACAAGTTCTTGCAAAAAACAGTAAGGATAGCAAATGTTGTATTGCAAAAGGCTCCAGAAAATCAGAAGATGACATCTCTCGATATTCAAAAGGATATTGTGTGTCACTGCAAGAGAAACAAGAAATGCAACTGTAATAATATAGGGAATGAATATTTTGTCATTTTGGTTGATGAATCCTGAGATGTATCAATCAAGTAGCGGATGGCAGTTTTCTTGCGTTGTGGATAAAAAAGGCCATGTTATTGAGCTTCTTCGGAAATCTCACATGTTCATGACACTAGTGCCATGATATTGAAGCAAGCAATTAATGCGATGATTGCTACACACAGATCGAGCATCTCAAAATTGTGAGGAAAAGGCTATGATGGGGCAAGTAACATGTGGGGTCAATTCAATAGACTTAGAGCTCTTATCTTCAATAAAAACAAATCTTCCTTTTATGATCATGGTTTTGCTCACAAACTTCAGTTGACATTAGTACTTGTTGCTAAAAATAATTTTATATGGATATGGTGTTCACAGTTGTTAGAAACATTTACAATGTTGTTGGGACTTCTGCCAAACATCATGATATTTTTCGAGAAGCACAAGCTGATAAGATTCTTAAAGGACTTGAAATTGGTGAACTCAAAACTGCGAGAGGTTAGAATCAGGAAATAGAGCTTAAGCATGATGGTGATACGCGTTGTAGCTATCATTATTATGCAATGGTAAACTTGATTGTTTTATACTCTCCAATGATTGTAGCACTTAGAGTAGACAGAACATATCATATGTTGAAAAGAGATGAGAAGTTGTATTGATACTACAAATGATGCGAACTTTTGAGTTTGCATTTTCTATTCATTTGATGAAAATTTTGTTGGGGATCACTAACGAGTTGTCTTTGACACTTCAGAGAAAAGATCAAGATATTGTGATTGGCATTGACTTTGTTAAAATAGCTAAGCAACGATTTTAAGAAATAAGATCTGATGGATGGGATTCTTTCCTCAAGCTTGTTTCTTCATTTTGTGCCAAACATGATATCGAGGTCCCTGACTTGGATGATATATTATATCTATAGGGAGATCACGCCGCAATGCTCAAAGCTTTACCAACTTATATTATTAGCGATGTGACTTGTTTATGCAGTTATAAATTTGCAAGTTCAAAAGCTAAAAAATCGCTTCACTGACGTGAACACTGATTTGTGTAGCATGTTATCCTAGTGATTCTTTTGCTGCATTTAATAAGAAGTTACTTCGTCGTGTTGAGTGTTATCCTAATGATTTCTCAACAACGAGCCCATGGGTCTTGATGATCAATTTGAGGCATTCATTCATGACGTGCGATCCAAAAATGAGTTTCTACAACTAAAGAGAATTGCATGTCTTGCAGAAAAGATGGTGGAGATGAAAAAAGAAGTATATCGTTTTGTCTATAAGCTTGTGTTGATTTTACATGTGGTAACTGCAAGTGTTGAGAAAGTATTTTCTACTATGAATATCATGAAATCTAAATTATGCAACTTGCATAAGAGATCAGTAAATGAATGACTCTTTGGTAACATATATCGAATCTGATGTATTTGACAATATTAGTAATGATGAAATCATGAAACGATTTCAAAATATGTCAAAGCTTCGAGGCAATTTGTAATTGTTATTGGTATTGTTGTTATCTCATTTGACTTTTCTTTTAGGTGATTGAGTATTTTTTTCCTTTAATATGAAAGGGGGTTTGACTTGTAAGTTATACCTTTGGAGTTGGGGTGTAGTTTCATTTTGTAACAACCGTTTTTATATAATAGAACATCAGTTGGGAGTTTTCAAGTTTGAGACCCCTCCCTTTCTCTTAGTCTCTTCGAAAGAAAATCATTATTGTTAGTATTAAATGTCAAATACAATTTTGATATTATTGAGTGTTATTTTATGTCCCCCACCAACTTTGAAGTCCTGGCTACGCCACTATCTTCAACTCTTTGGCAAGCTTGTCAAAATCCGCATAATGTTAGGCCAACATCTGGTCCCTTCTTGCACCGGAATAACTCTTGAATAACATCATAGGCACGACTGAGATTATTGCTACTCGAGTATAGTTGTTGAAGATAATCGCATAACTCCTTCACAATAGAGGAGTGAATCACCAAGTATTGAACATGTGGCTCTACAGTGTTTAAGTTCTGCCCAAATAGCATTGCATCTTCTCGCTTCCAACCATTTGTCTTCAACCTGGTAGGATCTTTGGTAAGATGATCCTTCCCTCTGCCCGTGAGCTATACCTCGATGATCATTTTTCCACTTAAGACACATATCACCGTGAAGCTTTCGATTGCTAATCTTGCTTGAGATGATCTCGAAAACAACTAGTTTTGACTCGGACATTACACGCAAATACTTGAACCACCAATTGAGTATATTTATTGAAGATAATCTCACAACTCCTTCCTAATAGAGAAGTGAATCACCAAGTCGTAAACACGTGGCTCCATAGTGTTCAAGACCAGCCCAAATAGCATGGCATCTTCTCGCTTTCAATCATTTGGCATCGACCTGGAAGGATCCTTGGTAAGATGATCATCCTTCCCTCTACCCGTGAGATATAGCCTGATGATCCTTTTCCACTGAAGATACTTGTCACCGTCGAGCTTTCGATCATTGATCTTGCTCGAGATGATCTCGGAAACAACTGGTTTTGACCCGGACATTACACCCAAATACCAAAATCACCAATCTCACAAGCAAGTTCTAAAATTGATGCTCTTCTGGGATCCAAAACACCCAAACAAATGATCCTCCCTCAGGGATCTAAACACACAAATAACCCAAACAAATGATCCTCCTTTGTGATCTAAACAACTCATATAAAATCACCAAACTCTCAAGTATTTAAAAAGAAAACATAATCTAAAAAGAAAGAACATAAAAACACCAAACCTCCACCCTTTTTTCTATATATCATTATTGTTCATGGTGAATAGTACCACGCGGTATTGTTCACATGAACAGTAAAAAAAATTCAGATCTGAATTCAGATCAGATTTTCAAAAGAAGAAGAAAATAAAAGGAAATGTCGATGATGATCTTTTAATGGCGTGCAGAGATGGTGATGGCGAAGGTTATGAAGGATCAATAACCTTAAGGTCTCATACAATGAGAAGATTTAGATAATGAAAATTGGAGAGTTGATGAGTCCTCTCTCTGTACTCTTATTTATAAGAAAACACAATTATAACTCCTGATAGGAATAGGACTCTTAGAAATATGTAACAATGACTCCTAATTACGTAATGACTCATTACATAATGACTCGTAATTACAAGAATGTTTATTTTAAAACTTTAATGAGAATCAATAATATGTATATCTTTATATTGTGTGTATTACTCTAGATAACTGTTAACAGGTTAGCATGGGTCAGAGATGCTTCTCGTGTACATGTTGTTAATGTAGGGGTTTTCTTGCAAACCAATTCCCTAACCCTCCACCACATCAAGCAAACTTACAATTCAGTACATCTAAAAACCCTCCCCCTACAGTCCCTAAAACTCGCAGATTCTAAATCAAAAGAAAAAAAATTTGATTTTTGGTTGGTGATGTACCGGATTTGGTATTATGGCAAGTTTATCCCATTCTCACAAGGGTTTGATTATTATGATAATCGCTACACAGATTACTATGAAGATTCATGAGAAGTAGAGATAATATGTATGAAGATATCCCAGTGTTTCGAGGTTTGATGATAGATACAGGTATTTGAAGATTAGACACATCATCTTGAGTAATTGTCTTCTTATTTTGGTTGCATGAATGAGAGAAAATGTTTGTATGCCACACAGACTAGTTGGAGAAGCTCTTGCATGATGAAAGACCTTTAGGTATTGTCAAACTTGGTCCCACATGAAAAGATTTGTCTTCGACATAAATATCTCCCTCCCCGCTACTCATTGCCTATTTTGTTGTTATAATCATATTTGTTGCCTTCAACATTTGCACCAAAGACATCAATCATAGTCACATCCCGTTAGCATAGTTGATGTCCAAACTCCTATCTCCATTGACATGTCCTTTGAGTAAATCTGAAGAATTATCAGATGAGTTGCAAGAAGGTTTTACTTTGATGTCCAAACCAGAAATATTTAAGGATTGTGTCTCATTATTAGATGGACACGTTTTGTTATCGAGTGATTTCGCCTCGTCTTCTCCAAATCAGCCATTGCCCTCACCAGAAAAATCATCTTCTGGTCCATAAAGTTGGACGGCCCCTTGTTAAGAACCCTCTACCGCCATCATCAATGACCACATCACCGATATCATTGTTAATATCTGAGATAATTTACCCATAATCTACGCTTTAAGACGTCTTTACTACATAGAACGGAAAGATAGGCACCGTCTACCTTCCTTTAGTGTTCATGGATCTCACCTTTAACAATTCCAATAACCAACAACAATCACTTCATTACAACCAATTGTATCCAACATGATTAGAGACATACGATCCTTTTTCTAGCTATCTTGACGAAGATGACAAGTTTGAAGGGAGACAAGAAGTCATCATGCCATTTGATGAAGCCGATTTGACAGTATCGACATCTTGATCAAAGCCAAGAATGATTGAAACTGTTGTTGCTAAGATTGATGCAAGTAATAATGTCAAGAAATGTTCAAATTATTCATGGTTGACAACTAAACCTCCAAAAAGTTAATCCACGTCTTTTGCAGTTATATCTTCACCTAAGTTCATCATTGGTGATTTTTGTCAAACCGGGGAGAATCAAGGGGGATCAAAGAACCACTAGAAACCAAAAGAAAGTTTCTTTGATAAGATTTTAGTGTTTAAATTTTTGTGTTTGAGTCAAATGATTAGTTAATGTCATTAGGTATTATATTTGATTTTTAGGATCTTTCTATAATTTTTTTTGGGTATTTTATAGTTTATTGTCAACCGGGAGTATTTTTGTATTTTACAATTCCAACCCTATGTTTGGGTTCATGCCGGGGCGACCGATGACAGAGCCTATTCATTTGCTTCGTCAACTTATAGAGTGATTTCGAGAGGAAGAGAAATTTGCATATGGTCTTTATTGATTTAGAAAAAGCTTATGATAAGGTGCCAAGAGAGATATTATGGTGGACATTGATGAGAAAGGGAGTCCCCATAAAATATATTGACATAATCAGGGACATGTAAGATAAAGTAGTGGCAAATGTCAGAACTTGTGGAGGCATAACAAGTGATTTTTTTATCACAATTGGATTGTATTAAAGATCTGCATTGAGTTCATTTTTATTTGTCATAGTGATGGATGAGCTTACTAGAGCTATTCAGGATGAGATATCATGGTGTATGCTATTTGTTGATGATATTGTCCTAGTCATAAAACGAGAGCTGTGGTAAATACAAAATTAGAGTCCTGGAGGAAAACTCTAGAATCTCGAGGTTTTAAATTAAGACCAAAACAAAGTATATGGAGTGAAATTCAGTAAACAGGGAATCCGAGATTATAGTATTGTGACACTAGATGGTTAAGAAATACCGATGAGCAATCAGTTTAAGTATTTGGGTTTTATTATCCAAAAGGATGAGGAGATCAATAATGATGTCAACTATAGGATTCAAGCCGGCTGGTTGAAATGGAGGAGCGCAACAGGAGTTTTATGTGATCGTAATATTCATTATGACTGAAGGAAAAATTTTATCGGACTGCTATTAGGCCATCTTTGGTATATGGCACAGAATGTTGGGCTATAAAGAGATATCATGCCCAGAAGATGAGTGTAGCAGAGATGCGCATGCTCGTTGGATGTGTGGTAACACGATGAGAGAGAATGTGAGAAATGAGGATATTCGTACTAAGATAGGCGTAGCCTCTATACAAGAGAAGATGAGAGAAAACCGCCCACGATAGTTTGGTCATGTGCGACGTAGACCTACAGATGCGCCAGTCCGACAAGTAAAGCGTATCAAATTAGGGCAAATTAAAAGAGTGCAGGGGAGACCAAAGAAAACATGAATGGAGGTAATACGACAAGATATAGAGGCTAAAGGTCTTAGTGAAGGCATATTGCTCGATAGGAATGAGTGGAGAAAGCCGATCCATGTGCCCGATCCGGCTTAATTCTCTTTTGGTTCATGTAGCCTACCCTAAATACTTGGGACAAATGGCTTAGTTGTTGTTGTTGTTGTAGTTGTTGTACAATTCCGACCCTATATAAATATATTTCCTGGTTCCTAGGTAGATAACACAGGATTATTTAATTAAAAATTATTATTTCATGGAGGAAGATTTTCGTCTTCCACATTGCATATAATTGACTTGTGTGTTTTGGTTGTGAAATTCGTATTTGCTGTCATGTCGAATCTAAGTTATGATATGAAGCCTCTTAAATCAAAGTGTTAAGCCTATTCATCTTTCTGCTCTTTCTTTTTCTATTTATTTATTTTGTAGAAAAACCCTAGTGCATTAAAAACTATGAATTGAACCTATTTGAAATTCTAAATAAGCCCTAAAGCTTTGTTATGTTGTTTCAATCTGTCCAGATCAAAATCTGAACCTAAACATTCCCTACTATTGTTTGATCAGTTTTCTTACACAAAATAGCCCCTAAACAAATTCCTTAACTCCATCATGTTAAGCAATCCTACAATACAATTTTATCACAAAATCCTCTGCAAAATCCCTTAAACTCGCAGATAAACAGATCTGAAACAAAAAAATCCAGTTTTTGGTTGGTGTTTAGTGAATTGGGATCCCAAAAATAGCCAGCAAAATTAAAATTTTACTAATAGGTGAAAGTTGTGACCAGATCATCATTACCTGTGTAACTATTAAAGTGAAAGTGACATATGCAGCAACAGAGAGAGAAGTGATCCACGCAAAGGAAGAACCAAAATTGTATGCAAGAATACCAGATACCATAGTGATCTGCAAAGGAAGAGTGTAGACATTTCAACCCTAATTTACTGAGATAAAACAAAAGATGTAACTCCGTTTGCGTATGTGAGCGTGGCATGTATGAGAGAGAGAGAGAGAGAGAGAGAGAGAGAGAGAGAGATAGAGAGAGAGAGAGAGAGAGAGAGATAGAGAGAGAGAGAGAGAGAGAGAGCAAAAATGTGTCACAGAGCCCCAGAGATTGTTTAATATTACTACAGAGCATAATAAATTAAATTAAGAAACTCTAAGGCAGATAATAGAGAAGAGATCTGTAGCTAACTACACTGGCACTTAGCACCAAAAAAATTTAAATTAAATTATTACAGTAAGAAGTACCTCAAGTATGGTAGGTACTACATTGAAGACCATTGATGAAAGAATAAAGTTTATTGCTCGACTTCCTCGATCAATTATGCGATTCAATGCCCCTGTTTGCCGACTGGACGTATAAAAACATCAGCAAAGATAAGAGTAATTACCATGAACTTTAGGTAAAGCATGGTCTCAGCTGAGAAATTGCTAAATCCATTGATTTTGTGCATAGAACCTTCACGTGAAAATACACATGCAACTAAATTGAAAGAGCCAAACCATTAAACAAGATCTAAAACATTGAAAATACCTAAAAACAAAAGGTCGAATGTTTTTGTGACTTCTTACATGTGCATCCAGTGACCTAAAAATAGACGGCTAGAAATAGAGTCTTCCTTGATCTATGATTTGGAAAAAAAATTGAAAATCCAATACTTGGACCATAATCTAAGCACTTTAAAACCCTTGAATAACAATTTTTGTTGTGTTTGAAACATTCTAGATCGTAAAACTTAATAACTCACTACTTCTGACCATCCATTTGCACCTACTTGATGGACAGGTGAGAAGACTTAAAATAATCTAATTTTTTGTTTATAAACACTTCGAACAATGTAGATGTGTAATATCCCTAATCTAATAATACTGTATTTTTATTTTTCTACAAGTATTTATTTATTTTACTAGTTATTTTAGTATTATTTGCTAACTTGATTTATTATCATTATTAGTATTAGTATTATGTATGACTTGTAGACTCTTATTGCTTATATTTAATTATTTTAAATTATTACTAATGGGTAGTATTATTATTTTCATTCCAAGCCCACCCTCTATTTTTTCTTAATATTATTATTTCTCTAACTAAAGCCCAATAACTTATAACCCATTACCATTAAGATTCTTACCCATTAACCCAAAACCCAATTCTAATTCTAATCCTAATCTTAATCCAAATTCAAATCTATATTCTAATCTAAATATTTAATCATAATTCAAATTCCAATCCAAATTTCCATCCTAATCCTATCTTACTAAATTAAGCCATTTAAATCTAATTAGAATTCATATTTCTAAAATATCTTATATCCTATATAAACACCCAAACCCCTTTTTCTCTTCTTCCTCAAGAGAAACCTAATCCAACTCTCCCCACTTTCATTCCTCTTCTCCTCCAAACTCTTTTTCTCGTCTACCTCCAAAAGAAAATCCTGGCCCAACTCTACTCATCTCCTTCCTTCTTTTCTCCTCATGAACAAAAGATCTTGAAGTACAAATTGAGGAGCATGTTAGGGGATCACAAATCAAGTAAGTAATTTATTTTATCAAAATTTATTTTATCAAAATTTATTTGATATAAATTGTTTATTAAAATCATGTCTCACTATAATCTCCATGAATATGTTTATACATCAAAACTCAACATTAAAATCCAATCTAAAATCCCACTAAAAATTTGATGAAGATCAAATAATTTATATTTACATACTTTTAAAGTTTTTATAAAGGATTTAAAGGAAAATTAAATAAAGAAAAAAAACAAAAAAAAAGAATTGCTGCACTGCTCTCGGCTTGGCCGAGAGCAGGCGTGCCTGGCCTTAGCCCGGGCTTGGCAGGCCGGGTTGGGCCTATTATAAATTTAAAAAAAAACAAACTTTAAACAGGCTGACCAGACCCGGCCTGGCCTGCGTCGGCCTGGCCCGGGTCTGGCCAGGCTGGGCTGCACCAGACAAGCCCAGAACAAAAAAAAATAAAAACAGAGAAATCCCGGACCAGGCCTGGGCCTGGCCTGGTCCGGCCTGAGACTGGCCGGGCCTGGGCCTGGCAGTACAGGGCCAGGCCTGTGTTTATAAAAAAAAAAAAGAAAAAGAAAAATCTGAACTGGGCCTGAGGGCCTGGCCTGAGGGCAAAATAAAAGGAAAAGAAAAGAAGAAAGAAAGAGAAAGAATTTGTATATTTAATATTGATTAAAAATATCAAAATAAAATAGAGAAAAATATAAATAATATTTTACAACACTTTTACTTTCTATGATAAAGTTTTAGACATATAGCAACATGAAATTAAATTCAAATCCCCCACTTTAAAATCATTTCTCCTTAATGATAAATCTAGAACCGTTAAGTACTTTAATAATTTAAAGCCTATTAAAATCAAACAAAAATTAGAAATTGGTTTAAATTAAACCTACTAATTCACTAAACCTAAAGAATCATATTTCTAACCCCTAAACTAATTAATCAAGATTAAATCCCTTATAACTCCCAAGTAAAATATCTTTTTAAAAATCTAACAATTCCTATTGAATAATTCATGTAGATTTATCAAGGCCTTGTAATCTCAGTGCTTCGGACTTGGGATGGATCTCAAGTGAGTGTTACTTCTTTGGTTTGTAAGTGTCTTATTTCTCTGGTTAGTGAGTGTTTACTTTTGTCTCATTTTCTCATTTACCGTTGTCTATATGTATTATGTTTTACTTTTATCATTTCATGTGACTATTTAATTTATTTTACCAGTGTGAATACCTGTATCACTCTATGAGTCATGAGCGAACATTCACCTTATTTATTTTGTTGATCAGAGTATTGGTTAGTGTCATTTCATGTGTCAGTAGATTACCGGTATTGGCTTAGGCCTAGTATTGGATACCCTGGACTGTGACTTGATTTGATATACTATCAGTTGAACTACGTTATATTTGAGGTTAGAGGACATATATTAGGCATAGTGTTTATTGACAGTTGTTGGTGATTATCCCGACTAGAATTCTCGTGGATATCGGGGAAGTGTTAGATATGACATTGCTTTACCAATATACTGATTTGCTGAACTTGGACTGGCATTGACTTAGTTAGAGTTGGAGTTGATCTATGATATATTCATATTGGATCTTGATCAGTTTATAGAGGAGCTTGATCTTGTTGGATTGTCATTATGTGAGTGTATAGCTTACCCTTGAAATAGACAAGTAACATGATCTTGGTTTTAGATTATTAGATCAAAGACTTTCGGATTTACCTTAATTAATTATGATGGAGTACTGATGATCTTACCGACGTTGGATACTAGATATAAAGATGATCTAGATTTCTTATTGATTGAGGATGTTACTCTATTTAGTTATGATCTTGACTATAGTTGGATGGATCTGGTTTTGAGGAATAGATATTGATTGAATTGACTTGACCTGATAGATCTTAGATATATCTTATATGTTACTTGACTTGGGATCCTGTGATTGACCTTGATAGAGTGAGAGTGTGTGATAATCCTGATAGAATTGGAACATGAAGATTTGATTTTATGTATCAAAACATGTAGTATTTCAGTTATTGAGATTTGGATATATCGATGACTTGAGTATCAGAGTTGATCGTTGGATGAGAGAATCGACTGTTGATTTATGGGACTTGTGATTACTGTACCAGATTACCTTAATAAGGTTTGATGTTTGAGATTCATGAGGATAGCTTTTGAGATTATGAGTTGATTACATACATTACCCGGATTATTCTATTCATGACAGTAGATCATTACTCATCTTAGATATCTTGATTTACCTGAGAAACTTGACTGATTATACTTGGTATTTACCTGATAACTATCTTGCCCATGTTACTTAATTGCTGGGAAAATATTATTACACGGTAACAACACCCGCATGTTATACTTGTTATATATTCCTGTTATACCGGTATCCTGTTCCTTGATATTGTATATTTATGTTATACCGGTATCCTGATTACATGTTGATATTGTTACCGTGACTACCACTGAGTTATCCCAGTGATTTAAGTAACATGCACATTAAATAATCTTGATAAACTAAAACATAATAACAAATAACTTACACTGGGATTGGGGAGATTGATGGAGGAGACAGCGTCCGTATTTGGGTGGACCTAGGATTTAGGTTGCGCAGCCGAAAGAGGGTTCCACTGCAGGGTTCCGTGGGGTGACTGGCACCCCGTCCTGTTCCTGTTATACATGTTATACATGTACCTGTTCTGTTATACATGTTCCTGACTACCTTGCGGTAGGTTCTGGTTCAGCGCCAGGAGTCTGGGCCGTGGTCCCGGGTATGCACGGGCCCATCTAAAGCATGGACAATGTCTCCAACCGATCAGTTTCAATAACTGAGGACATCGATTGGCATGTGTGGTAGGCGTAGTATGGGATGCGTCTATTACATGTGACAATTGGTGTTCGCTGACATAATTAATAATAAACTGTTAATGTTTTGTGACTAACCGTGATCACCTGACTGTATATACCTATATAACCTTGATAGTGATAGGATTGTTCACTTGACTAGAGATATGTGTTAGGTTGTACCTTCAGATATCAGCTATTTGTTTACAGTGTGATTGTTGTCCTTTATCTTCATACCTGTTGTTATACTTCAGTTCAGTTGTTTATCATGTTATTTAGTTTCTTATACTTGCAGTTATACTTGTTATTGCTTTATGCACATTGTTTATATGCACGAGCTCTCCCTTTTACACACACACTCACAGGTCGCTTTCTGACGACCCTGGATTTGCACGTCCAGATATTGGACGCTTTGTTTCTGTTGTGCAGGTGTTCGATGAGACCGTACATATTGTGAGGAGCTGATCTCTCTCCCTTTTGATTATGGTATTCTTGTATTTCTTTATTCCTGCTATTATTCTTTAATTCTTGTATATCCCACTTGGCTTCTATTCTATTCTTTATTTCATTAAGATCATGTGTAGTCTTTATATGTATTATTGCAGTGATGATTGATTATTATGGTTCAGATTTATAGCTTGTTCAGGTTACTTTAGGCTTAGCGTATATATGTGGGGTAATTTCCTCGCGTATATATGTCGCCGACTCGTGTCGCGTCTCCGCTCCAGCATATTTTGGGAAGCGGGGCGTGACAAGATGAACTTCAACGGTGTGGATCTTAAAATGGATCTTGGATCACCTAATTCTAATAGGGAGGATTTTGTTCCAAATCCTCCCGAAAGGAGCATAATCAAACTCTATATATGTATATATGTATATATGCAACTTATGTATGCGTGCATGTATGTACGTATAAATGTATGTATGTGATTTAGAACTATTTATAGGCACGCAGAATTGGCAGGACACTAGATAAGAAACAAAAGAAAACTAAATTCTCAAACTTATAAACAGAACTAACATATCTGCTTGAAGTTCTTTCCATCTTGTTTTAATAGCATAAGACGTATTATGCACAGTACAGCATATTTTAGATCACATTACTGGATAGGATCCCAGTCCATCTGTATAGCTCATGGATTGCATTCCATTAATGCAGCCTGCGGTGGGATTTTCCACCACGGACGATTGGATACTCCCGATCAGATCTGCCAAAAATACAGAAAAGAAAAGCTCTTTCATGTTAGGAGCATCGATGCGGTGTCGGCCAAAAGCTGTTAAGCGTGAGAATAAGTATCCTCATTAGAAAGAAAGAAAGCAAAAGGAATGCTTGTGTGTGGTGCTTTTGGTGATAATCAGAAGTGACCCCCTTCTCAATGGAGAAAGAGGTGTATACATACCTGCCTGGGTTGTTGGTGAGAATGAAGATAACAAAGATTCCGCACAATCTCTGAATCATAACTGTTTTGGCTCGTTTAGATAAACATGCAAGGAAATTTATTGTTATCTATAATTGCTTCGACTAGATTGTTAAGAATCAACGTGCAGAGGGATTCATCGCTATCCGCAACCGCTTGACTGCGTATCTACAGATTTTTGTAACTGTTTTGATCGCGTCGAGGTTGTTTGGATTGATATGTAGGAGAGTCCATCCTCATCAGTAACTGCCCGCTTAGCTGTAGGGTTGTCACAACTGCCTGAGTTGTGCAACACCTTGAGCGTAGGGGACATCAGGGTGAGCAAACGATTCCGTGATTCGCGAAGATAAGCGTTTCTGATCTGTTGTCGGAGTAGGAGTGGAAGTCTTTGGAGAGGGTATTTGTTCTGAATGCTGAAACCTCTGAGTGGTTTGAACAGCTTTATTGGGCTGAGGATCCGGAGGGGAGGTTCGGTATTGATGTGGCATCGGGGCAGAACCCAAGGCTTTCTTCTTGGGCCCATGTTGGGCTTGCTAGCATGTTGGGTTTGCTGACAGAATAATGGTTGACCGCTTAGGGTGCCTCTGAGGTAGCAGGACACTTGTCGTGATCTCGACACAGGTCAAAAAATGACCACTACAGAACTGCCATTGTGGAAACTTCTGAAGAAGTATCTTTAAGATTATAGAGCAATAGAATAACTTCATTGTACTTCTGAATTCAGAAAACTTCACTTTAAGACTAAAAGAACCATTGCAAAAAAAAGTCATTAAAATTGGGGTAATAGCTGCGTTTGATAAGCTCACTTGACATCTGGCTACTACCCTCCAAAGCCTATCATTAATGATAAGCAAGTTTAATTTACCAACTGAAAGAATAAAGAACATATTTCATCATGCTAAAATAGCAGTACAGAAGTTCCATATATATGGAGTATTTTCAATCCAAGGTGTAATATCCTAAATAATTAATTGTGTAATTGATAGATTAATATTGTATGGGCAGCTATGTGCCCTATAACATGTTAAATATGAAGAAATAAATTATAAAAAAAAACTATTTGGAGAAGAGATTGCAAAATAGATGAATATTGTTTCCTCAAAGCTCTCATGTGGTAATCATAAAAAGAAGAGAAAAGAATTATTGTATTAAAGAAATATATAAAGTTTTGTATTCATATAACTTATTTGATGTAATACGGGTGAATCGCAATCACCTTCAATCTAAATAGAAGAGGAAACTAGGATTTTAAAAAAGAAATAGAAAGGAAAAATTAGGGTTTGAGAAAAGAAAAAAGAATTGGATACATTTGGGTTCATATCCTTACATCACGGGCTTCACACCCCTTATACCAATCTCAATAACTCAAAACTCAAAGAAATTTAACTAGAAATTTTGTGTTCAATCATTCAATCAAATAAGAGAAGTCTTGAAGCCTATTTATAGGCTTTACAAAAGTCCAGTTTTCAAACGTATCCAATGTGGTTCTTAAAAAAAAATAAAAGAAAACAACTAAATTTTAAATAAACTAAAATCAAAACAACTAGGACCAATTGAGTGGCACACCTTCTTCTAGTGTAGACTCAAATCAAACAGCATGATGTACTTATCATTTCCCCTGGATGGAAAAAAACTCGACCTTGTCGAGTTTTGACTCCCCACACGAAGCATCTCAATCGAGCCATGATGGTGTCAGAGAATCGTTGGTCGTGAATCAAGCCCGAACAAGGTGGTGGAGGTGGGACTGGCCTCCGTGACGGATCAGCTACAGTCGATGGTAGATCTGGAAAGGCACATGCAGCAGAAAGAGTCAAATCCGCTCCACTAAAAATCAAATTGATACCAGAATCCCATGAGAAATCCAATTCATCAAAAATGGAAGCAATCCTCCTCAGGACTCTAATAGGGCATGTACGTCGAGTGTTAAATAACTCACAGTTCCGAGAGAGAGAACCTCTCAGAGTGAATCGCTACGATCACCACATTTTCAAGTGCAAATTTCTGCAAAATACTATGTGGATAGGCAGCAAATGTACAGTCACCATTGCAAATTGTTATCTGTTATGGGTCTCATCATGCATTTCAAGCAAATGCATCCAATAAACTCACAAGGTAAATCCTCAAGATAGTATAAAGAAATATATGAGTTTCCTAGGAGGACGTACATCAGATACCGCTAACGATATAACATCACTAGAATCAACAAAAATATGATAAAAGTCAAAAAATAACTCTAAACATTCATTAAAAGAAAAATACTAGGAGTAACCTGATGAACCATAATAAAAAATTTCATTGTCTCACTAAAAGAGAAAAAATTAGGAGCATCAACATAGCCACAATCTGCACAAAAATTCAGATGGCTTACTGATGTAACGATGCTAGTATCAACCGTCCATGCTCAATTTCGTCCTCTTTCATAAGAATGACAAGAGAATACCAGCAACTTGTACGGGCATACTAAACTTTACTAATATGTGCTATGAATCAATAGTATCATCCTCTGTACCATCGATATCATCATGTATAGGTGTGCTAGACTGAACTAATGCATCCTGATCGTCACTAATATCTCCTCATGAACATGAATCTCCTCAAGTGTGGGTGTAGTAGCCTTTACTAACTAATCAAAAACATCACTAGTAACCTCAGAAAGAATGTAAACATACTCGAAAATTCTCGAATTTTCAAAGTCATCAATTTGCACATTTTCAGTATGTTGATTCTTCGAGGGGCATTGATAATCATAATGTTCAAATTCTCCACACTTAAAACACTTAATCGAGTGGCACTAGTAAGCATAGTGTCTATACCCCTCACACATATAACACCGCTCTCTGATTTTAAAAGTGGACAATTCTAGCTCTAAAGCCAAAGAAATGTCTCTTTGACATACTTCATGACCTATAAAATCAGCTCTCTTCTGAAATCAAATCTCAATCCATTATAAAACATATATATAGTAGGAAGATGATCTATCTGAAAGCCGCATTCAAATACAAGCTCCTCAAATTTAAGCTTATACACGGTAACAGATAAGTATCCCTGGCATAGATAAAACAACTCTTTAAACAATCGAGACCTAGAAGGAATAAATTCTTCTTTAAGCTTTTCTTTCATTTCACCCCACGTCTCTATAAGTCTGGAGTATGTTCTCTCTAATTGTCTTTCTACGGTAGTACAATAATCTAAGGCTGAAGATTTTAGTTTCCACTTAGCAAACCAGATTCTACTCGCATCAGAAAATTCATACAAATCAAAATAATAATCAAGTGTGCATCCAATCATAAAATTTGTGAGGGTCATACGTACCATAAAAATCGGGAGGGCTACGCTGCTTTTCGATAGACTTCTCTCCAACAACATGCCAATCATTATAATTACGCTCTCTAGTGCGATGTTGTAATTCCATGTTTCGTGACTCACGCCTATAATAATTACACTCTAGTGTGATGTTGTGGA